>WBMV01002070.1:965878-1095997 GCA_013396655.1 Campylorhamphus procurvoides
CCAGCCCAGCCCAGCCCAGCCCGGTCACGGCGCTCTCCCCACGGGGTACTCACGGGCTTCCTCCGGAGCGGAACGCCTTCGGCTCGGGGGGGAAAAAACTTATCCCCGCCTCGCCACTGCCATTCGCGAACTTGCCCCAGGACCCCGTGAAAAACCCCAGGAAAGGCGAGGAGACGCGGGGAGGCGATTGGAAAAGCGGACGGTCGGGAGAGGAATTCGTGGAATGAAATCTTTAAGGGCAGGAGCAGATAGAGGCAGCCAGCTAACGCTTTCGTGCCCTGGCCCCGAGCGGCAGGCTCCTTCCCCGGGCAGAGCCGGGGATTACGGGGGGATCTAAAATACCTGCCTGCCCCGTGTGTGTTCCTGTGCCTCGGCCGCACCCCCGTGCCCCGTCCTGGTGCCCCTGCCAGCAGAGCCCTCTCGGTGCCGTGTCACAGCTCCCCAGCCCCTACAACCAAGCAGTTTGTGGTCAGAGGACTAAAAATAGCGCTGGATTTCGCACTGAGGCACTTGCCCGAGTGAAGATAGTGCCAGCCCATGCGTTAGCGAGTGGTACAGACCTTCAGTACAGCCCAGGTCCTCCTGGAAATACGGCCACTGACTTTGTTCAAAAGATGCTTTCTCCTTCTTTTCTTTGTTTCTTCTTGAAACACAGCAACAAAATAAATCCTTTCTGACCACTAAAAGACGAACTAAGTGGAGTTGTTTTAAGAATATCCTTAGGGAAAGAGTGAGTCACTTAAGCTGCTTTTATGATAAAAGATCCCTGGAGGAAGTATATCTCCTTAGGCTCTGAGCTGTTCAGAGATCCGTATGTCCCGCTGCAAATCAAAGTTTCACACTGTTGGTCCTTTTGGGCTTTGTGTTGTTTGTTTTTAATAGCACAAACACCTGCTTCTACTGTGGAGTTAGTGCTAACATGGGAAACAGAGCAGGTTTTCATACTAACACCCCAAGCGGATGATTAACAGAAGCATCTGTCCTGCAGCGCAGTTAATAAGGTCTCTAGACAAGTGTACAAAATGGACCACAAGGATGCTGCATATGAAAGTTTATGACATTGACTGACAAGTCCAGGAAAAAAACAAACCCTCAGGAGGAATTATTTTTTTGCAAAGCTTTTCATTATTGTGGCCTGAAAACAATCACTGAAGACCAAAGCTGCGAAAAATGTCATTCAAGACAAAGATGCCAGCACTGCTGCCAATATCCAAGCTGGGATGCCAGATGCAGATTTAGATGTGAAACTTCCAGTCAGTGGACACCAGCCCCAGGCACATTCACAGCGTGGCACACAAAGAAATGTGAAGATGCAGGTGATGGCTGCCAGCAGACACTTGTGGCATTTTAAAAGTCTTGTAAAGTCACTGATTCTCCTGGTAGTCTCTTCAGCTGTGAAGGATGCCTGACAGCAAGCCAGGACATCTGAACCACAGAGGGTTAAGTCTTACTACTGCTGGTAGACATTACTCAGTAAAAGCATCTAGAAATCCAGACTCTTATCAGATAATACACACCAATGAGCAGATGCCATCTATGACTTTAGTCTGTGCTACACCGAGTCACTAAATGACTATATTTAGTGCCTTTTAAATCAGGGTAAATTTGCAAGAAAATTATTCCTTCAACTGAACAAATAAACTGCTGCTGGCAGAGTAGCTTTCCAGAAGTAGCTCTCCAGGCTAGTATAGTACTGTACATGCATACATATTTACATATGTACACACACAGAGCCAAAAACAAATCTATAGATACATATACTTTAAAGGATAAACTTTTAGGATGGAAGTAAACACTAAAAAAGTTGGAGAGTTACTGGGAATATCAACTGAGAGGTTTTTGTTTTGCTGATTTGTAGGAAGAAGTTGAGAGTAAAAAGACTGGCTGTTGAATTGTCTCCCACATTTTTGCTTCCCTTCATTGAACATTGCTTCGATTTTATTTTCAGGAGAACTGCCATAGTTTTGCCCTTGTGAAAGGCTGGCAAATTCCTTCTGCTCCTTTCTATTGCTGACAAAACATTCTGCAAGGCATCCTAGACCATCTACATAGCAGCAGAGGTAGCCACAAACAGAACAGCATCTTCACTCCTGCTCCACTCCCCAGCTATTATCTATAGAGAAAAAGAGCATTAACCAAGCACAAAGTTCTCACTAATTTGGTCTCACTTCACCATCTGTTACTTCCCATGAGTTGATCCTAATGAGAAACTACTTCAAAACACATCTGAGGACCAGCTGTACCCAGTGAAGTCACCATAGGAGACAAATACTCCCCTCCTAATACCTCATATTCCAATGCTACACAGCAGCTCCTTCCCTTACTAAAATCAACAGGAACACTGCTGTTAATATGAACGCAGCCCTAGGTCACAGCCTCTTGCAGTCATGTCAAGCAAGTATCACATTCAGCATTGTTTTTTCTCAGTAATTCACGATTCTACACAGTCAGAATGGCAATGGGAGAGCTACAGACATCACCCGTCCCTCAGGTCTGAGCAGCCTGCTTTCTGCAGCTGCTTCTCCTCCACTGGGTTCACAGAGTGATCACACGAGTTGGAATCTTCCCAGGAGTAACTTGTGACCATCATCCCTCACCTTTTTCATGCAACTCCTTGTAAAAAGGGAGTTTCCATCCTTGTAGACACCCTTTAAATTCTGGAACATGGTGATACAAGGCATCCCCTAATCCTTCTTTTCTCAAGGGTGAACAAACCAGTTCTCTCAGCTCTTCCTCATATGACAGGCTTCCCAGTCCTTTGATCATCTTTGTGGCTCTTCTCTGGACCCTCTCCAGCCTGTCCGCATCTTTAGTCTATAGTGGGGACCAAAACTGAACACAGTGTTCCAGGTGTGACGTGCCAAGCACTGAATAGAACAGTGGAACTGAGTATCTCTGGTTTGCTGGTGCATCCCACCATCCTGGTGGCTTTTTCCACAGCAGCACAGTGTTTGCTCATATTGAACTTGTTGTCCACGGGGACTCCCAGGTCACTTTGCACAGAACTGCTTCCCAGCTAGAGAGATCAAAGCCTGTGCGGCACTCCTGGAATACGTTTTTCAAAGTGCAAGACCTTCCGCTTGTCCTTGTTAAAGTCACACAGTTCTTGTTAGCCCATTCTTTCAGACTATCCAGGTCTTCCTGCAGGGTGGCTTTCCCCTCTGAAGTATCCATTTCCTCACTCAGTTTGGCATCATTGGCAAACTTCATCAGGGTGCACTTTGTCCCATCATCCAGATCATTTGTGAAGATACTAAACAGTGCTGGGCCAAATATTGGTCCCTGGGGAACCCCACTGGTGACAGATTGCCAGTCTGAAAAGGAGCTATTTACCAGCCAGACAAGTTTCCCACCCACCACATGAATTACTTGTCTAGACCATAACACGTACCTTTGCCCAGGAGGACGCTGTGGGAAACAGTGTCCAAAGCCCTGGAGAATTCCAGGCAGATGCACCACTCACCCCACTTAGACCAAACAGGTTACTTTGCCATAGCAGGTGATCAGGTTTGTCAAGCATGATTTGCCCTTGTTGAATCGGTGCTGGCTTTTCCCAATCATGTGCTTAATTTTTCTTGTTGATAGCCCCTAGGAGGATTCATTCTGTAACTTTCCCAGGAACTGGGAAATTACTAGCACTTACTGATGGAGCTGTAATTTCCTGGATCCTCCTCTAAGCCCTTCTTATAGGTGGGGGTGACATTAGCCTTCTTTCAGCCCTCCTGGATGTTCCCTGATCTCCACAACTTCCCAAAGAGAGCAGCTTCACAACGATGTCATCCAGCTCTCTTGACACCCTTGGATGGATATTGTCAGAGCCCATTGATGTGTAGGGGTCAAGCTCCTGGAACAGTTCTCACACCAACTCTTCCTCTACTGACACCAGTGGGTGTGTTTGCACCAACCTGGATTGTTGTTCCCAAAGCCTGGGGCCCAGCAGTGCTGGTGAGAGGCAAGTGAAGAAGGCATTGAGAACTTTTCAGCGTTTTTGGTGACTAATTCGTCTCTCCTGTGTAACAGCAAGCCAGTGATGTAAGTATTCAGCAGCTCAGCCACTCTGCAAAGAGTCACATGTTGGCTGACGCTATGCAGGGAAAGAAGAGTGGAAATACTGGACCAGGGTTGCCAAGATTTAGAGTTCACTACTGAACTCACAATGAGGTTGCTACTGCCACACCCTGCAGACAGATGAACCACATCACAGCAAGTATGCATCATTTGTCATTTGAATTGTTGAGGTCTCTGTCCTCCTGAGAAAATTCCTTCTGAACATCCACGGAAATCCCTCAGAGTATGGTGGTCCCATACAGTGGTGGGAGAGGCTACAACATGAATTTGGTTGGAAGCCAGCCCATAAGACTGCTGTGTGGTTTTGGTCAAAAGCATATGAGCAGGAATGACTGTCACCGCCTGGGCCCAAGGATGCCCTGGAAAACCGTGGTTGTTTTTTAACTGTTTGAGACAAAACCGCCAGAGCTTTGTGCTGTAGGATTTCTCCTTACAAATCAGGGTTGGCCCAAATCCTCTCTGTTACCGTATCTAAGTGAATCAGCTGGGCTTGGGAGAGCACTATAGAAATCCAGGGAAAAGTTGTGCTGCAAGCCTGCAGAGTCCCTGGGTCCATTTGCTCTGCCCAGGGCTGCAAAGTTGCAGACTCTGAATGTGAGTGATCACCCCTCAGGTAAATCACTGCTTTCAGTACAAATTTAGAAGTTATTACTTCTAATTGCACTGGTGCCTCAATTGGCCCACCTGCAAAACTACCAAAAGCAACACAGGAGCACAGTCATATTCAAATCCTTAGGTAAGTGGACTGTGCAATTTGGTGTAAATAGCCCAGCAATGCTGCTTTTGTTCCCCAACAGTTTTCTAATTGTGTGTGTGTTTACACCTTACACACAGGAAACAGGGTAGATACTGTACAGCATGACTTATGAAAAGTAATACAACGAAAAAAATGAAGATTAATCACTGGTGAAAAATGTAAAGCATGGTACAGAACATAATACCATATTCTGAAGGATTTTTTGGGTAATCTAAAAGAAAAAAAAATCAGCAAATGTACAGCTAATGCTTAAAACTTATTCAGTGTCCAGATCACAACCTTGAGTCTTCACAGTGTGTAAAAGCGAAAGAGTGAGTTACCTAAACCTCTTTGGGGGTGGGGGGTAGGCCTTTTTAAAAATACTTTCTAAGCCCCTGGAGTTATGGCTCTGGTCAAGCACAGCAATTCAAGATGATAAACACCATTTCTGTGTGTGACAGTGAGATACACTTTTCACCTAAACAAATCAATAGCCTCACAAGGTGCGTTACATCAAAGACAAGACTCTCAACTTCTGAATTTCCTCAATAAAAAGTATGCTATATCCTACCTTTCCTGCAGTGCATAGAAAAGGCAAGAAATCTCTTTCTGTTCCCTCTGTTGTCTCACACTTCTGCTCTCTGCCGCACCAAGGAATATTCAGAGCAATGTTTTGGAAACAGCACGTTTTGGTGACTGCCCCAGCACTGGCCACAGCACTGCGGGGCTGCATTCCTCAAGTTCTTGGCCATGGCTGACACCAGGGCTGCCCAGACAGGGAGCAGCTGGGTGTGTAGGTGGGCAGGGAACAAGGGCAGGGACGGCAAGATGGGAAACTTAGCAACTTTGCTGCCTGCAAATGTCATGATCCAGACCACAGCTCCTTCATCCAGACTGTTCAACAAGTTTTCCTCTCCTGCCAGCTGGCCGAGATGAGGGAAACTGCTTTGCCAGACATTGTGCTTTTTTCCCTAGGACCATCACCAGCAATAAATTATATTTCTTAACTGATGAAACCAACCGCTTAGTAATTTCTGCTCTGCCTCCAAGGTCTGGGATCTGCCACTTAAAGCATTTGCTTCGCATCCCAGTGAAAAGATCCTTTCTTATTACTGGAGAGACTGGAACTGAGCTCACTGGCATCATTTTTAATCCTTCATATGACTTCAGAATGCAATTTTTTTCTCATAGTGCATGCTTAAATTGAATTTGAGACTCCTCTTCAGTTTTAGTAGTTTAAGGCTGGAATGTTTTCAGAGGTGCCAGCTGGGTTACACCCATACAAAATGGGAACAAAACCCAGAAATGTGAATTAAGAATCATACGCTAATGTAAATTTAATCACCAAACGTATCCCCTCTGTTTTGTGACATATGTTTAAAAATATGATCACATATATAGTAAAGAGTGTGGTATGAAGGAAGACAGCTATGCAGTGTAGGTATTCATAGAACACTATGAGGGGAATCTTTGAAGCACCCCTTAATTCCCAGCTCCTTAGGCAATTTAGCGTGAGAAGAAAACCTTGGGAAACATGGGGATGTCCAGGTTTGGATCTGTCCTCCACATTATCAACAAGTTTCTTACTGTCAATAAAGTAATCTCTATTGAAAGTAAAGCTGTCAGCTTGTCCCTCAAAATTACTAAAAACAGCATTACAATGATAGGCATTACTAGACATTCCTATGAGAAACTGAACTTGTTCTTTCAGTTACTTAGTTGGATAAAATTGCCATACACATTTCATGGACAGGTGAAAAGTCAGTCACATGCACAACCAGAACTGCAAAAAGGACATTACCATCACAGAAATGAGAATGAGGCACAGAAATTATTTCCTATGAGATACAGTTGCAGCATCTGGTTTTGCACATTCTAACAGGAATAAATCTTCCAGAGTGCCTTCCTCCGTTTCCTTCCAACTTCACTGCAGTCCAAATCCAGTTCAGCTGAAATGTAAGAAATGAGTCCTTCTCCACATGTTTGTGCATGTGGGGTTTGAATTGGTTATATCCACGCAGCCTTCAGGGAGGCCCAAACAACTCTGAATATGACACGCCGAGATCTTCTCATGGAAGCTTCTGTCAGCTGGACCATGGAAAGGGCTCTCAGCTGCACGCTATTTAACTTGCCCAATTACATTTTTGGCTGCTGTTCTGCCTTGCAGCTTAGAGAAACCATCCCCAAGAACTAGGTTACAAGAAGAAACTGCCAAAATATGTTACTTTTCAAAGAATTTACTCCTAAGGAGAATGGGACATATGAGAAATATTATAGCAAGTCCGGAAGAATACATGAGAAAAAAATTATTGTGCAGTTGTACTCTGTAAGGACGATATCTTTTCTATCTTCCCCTTATATCTGTTTGTTACCTTTGAAATGAACAGGTTCATAAACACAGATGTATACACAAACTGCCCTTCAGACCTTAACTCCCTTTCAGTTTTGATGCTGGGAAAATATGGTGTTTGTGTGCTGCATCTGTCTGCTTGACATAAGCAAACACCAGCTGTTATTTCCTTGGTTTATGAAAAAAGGAATAAATAAAAATTTATTAATTAAATGGGGAATTCAGAAAGCTCAGATGTGGATTCAAAACTTATTACACAATCACATCAACTCTGAGTCAAGGAGCACTCATGAGACAAGACGGATACTTGAGTATATTCTCTGTAGCAGTAAATTGGTACGTTACTTACAAGCACCATTAACATCTAGTCTGACATAACCAAGTCTGGACTTTGGCATCTCATGTACTTAAGCAAAATAAAGTTATACATGTGCTGAGAAGTGGCCATATGCTCACTCAACCTGTGTCTCCCCCTGCATCACAGTGAAATGCTGATGACAGCAATGTCTTGGTTTCAAATCCAGAGAGAAAGCCAGAAAATAAGCAGGGGCTCTGAAGATAAACATGGTTTTAAGGTTTGACCATGAAAAATAACCCTCTAGGTGAGCCAGGAAAGTACATTATTTGCTCTTACATGGTAAACAAAACTTCTCCAACTCTTTGCCTTTGAGAAACACAGACAGCATATCCTACAAGTCATAGGGTTTGTTTCCCAGCAATTTTTCCAGCAGCTCAGTGACACGTTGAGGGTGGTACAGTTCATCTGCAATCTCACAGTTATGAATCCAGCTCTTTAAAGCTGTTCCCTCCTGGGTCATCAGTTCAAACACAACTGTAGTCTGAGATGATTGGAACTTGCCATAGCCTGACACCTGTGAAGCAGCTCCAGTGAAATGAGACTGTGGTTTCACTCCTGTTGCTGCTGGAGAAGCATCACGGTAAAAATGACTGTAATCAGTAGCACCTCTGATATCCAGCTCAATAAAGGAGGCTTTGTCTTTATATCATCTGTGTGACCTTCAAAGATCCTACAGAAAACTGTGACTTACAGCTAATTTATAAAATATTATTAATACACAACTCACACATATGAACTCTGGTAGCTTTCCTAAGTTACAGCATTGATGCCAGAAGAGACCTGTCTCATCCTGCTCTCTGTCAGGAGATCAGTGTTCCTTTCCCATTAGGGCATGGAATAATAGAAGCCTGTATTTATTCCAAAGGCTCCAGGAGAGGATAGCAATGACAGCGCAAGAATTAGCTGTGCACCACCATTTCCCATCTCACACAGAGACACATCAGTGGCAACCTGACAGCTAGGATTAGTGTGTTATTCCAAAAACATGGACTCAACAGCAAGCTGGATGGAAAAGCTAATTTCTGTACTTTGCATTGCTCTAACTATGAGAAAGGGTTGAGGGAGAACACAGTAAGAAGGCAGTAATCTCTCTTCTGTCCACAGATGTGTTTTTGTGCAGTTTATATGCAGAGACAAGAGTAGTGAATACTCATTTTTCATATGCCACATAGGTAAATCCTCAAATAATAAACAACTACTAAGTATATCTATTGTCTCCCAGGGACTAAGACAAGAGAATAGTTATTGCTACAGTGAATGCTAACAAAATATGTTTTGGAAAGGAATTACATAAAGAGACTATTCCTCAAGGCTGCAGTAAGAAAATAGATCTCTTTATCCCTTTTCCACAGATAGTAAAATGAATGCATCACAGAATCATGCCAGGGGCATGGACACCTTTTACTAGATCAGGTTGCTCAGAGTTCCATCCAGCCTGGTCTTGAACACTTCCAGGGATGGGGCATCCACAACTTCTTTGGACAAGCTGTTCCAGTGCCTCACCACCCTCACAGTAAAGAATTTTTTTCCTATTATCTAATTTAAACCTACCCTTTTCCAGTTTGAATCCATTCCCCTTTATCTTCTCACTACATGCTCTTGTAAGTAGACTTTGTCCATCTTTCTTGCAGGCTCTCTTCAGGTACTGGAAGGCCACAATTAGGTCACCCTGAAACCTTCTCTTCTCCAGGCTCAACAAACCTAATTCTCTCATCCTTTCCTCACATGAGAGGCGCTCCATTCCTCTAATCATCTTGGTGCTCCTCTCCTGGACTTGTTGTCCTTCCTGTGCTGGAGACCCCAGAGCCGAGGATTTAATAAGGCAACAGTGAAATATCTAAAAGAGACCTGAGAGAGGCAGCTCCAGGAACAGAAATGTAGTGTTATTTGTTCTCTAGCTCTTGTTACTACAACAAGGCTAAAAATAATAAATTACGTAATTGCTTTGCCAAGGGCAGAGGTGTCCTCAACAGATACCCCCCTGTTCTGCAGAGAATGTGGGGGATTGCCATCATCTTATTTCCAACTGGGCTTGCTCAGATGCATTATGAAGTGAGCATCCCTGAGGATTTCTGGAATTTACCACTGCAAAGAACCTCCTACCTGAACAACCCATTTTTGCTCGCTGTTAGAGCTGAGCTGTCACACTCACTGCATAACTTTTAGCAGCTACTAAAAAACTCCTTATTTCTTCATCAGTCCAGGCTAGAGAAGAAAGAACTTATGAGTATCTTCCAAAGGGCAGGATCAAAACGTGCTGAGAGCAGAGCCCTGTCAGAAAAACATCCAGGCTTACTGCCAGCACTCCATGAAGGATCTATTCTACACCCAAACAGAGGCTTGGGGATAGATGCACAGTGATATTTATGGGCTTTTTACTTTGACAGGGCTCATTAGAGCCTTCCCCCGTGCTGCGCTTCCCCGACCTGTGCAGCAGGTTCACTGTAACCCTGACATCTATGGACAGGAACACAAGGTGCAGCTTCTCTTCCTCTTTTGGGAAACAAGAACGTGACTTTTTATACTGCAATCACCACCCCTGAACCAATTCAGTGGAGTTCCAAGCTCAGCATGGCTTGACACTGTTTAGATAACCTTTTCCTGTACTTTCCTCAGCTGCACACTTTTCAAAGGAGATAAAGCACAATTGCTTTTCCCTTTACAAACATGCAATCCTTACGGAGCACCAAGGAGTTAAACACCCTGAAGCCTGCTATATCCTATGTGCATCTGTGTCTATTAGCAGCATGTTAGGAACTTTGAAGAACTAAGCAAAATAAACCCCAACTCTGTCAAGGAGGATCATACTCCCCAGGTGAGACACACACACACAGACAATCCACAAGTACAAGCAACCACAAAGCCTTGGCTCGGTATATTTATATATATATCTAAATACTACACACTATTATACCAGGAGACATAACTATTTAATACCATTTGGAAGCAGCCAGTAAGAATTCTTTAAAAGCATACAGGATTTTCTCATTAATACTATAAATGCAGCGTGTTCCAAACTGCAGATGTGCATTCACTATCAGAAGCATAAATTTCCCTTGTTTTGTGTATCCTTCTCTTTGCTTGGCTTTATACCTACATCTGGTAGGACATGACTGCTTCATTTGATGCTCATATTTCTTTTCAAAGGCTATCCAGGTAAAATGTGTACACAGGCATGGTATTAAAGCCAGACTAACAGAACTTACAAAACCCCAGTGTCCTTCCATGTGCTAGATGAGCTACAATCTGGCATCGTCAGGATTTACAAACACACTTGTCTTAGCTGACATCCTTCCTTCAAACAAACTGAAACAGCTCCACAAATTTTTGTGGTTACAATGATTTCGCAAAAACAGAGATGAAAAGCAGTGCAAATTGTGGGCGTTTGCCAGGGAACTTGCTACCTCTTGAATAAAAGGTGCCTAGCTGGTCAAAGACAACCCTGTTCCTAGTTCTTGTTTTCTGAAGAAACTGGTTACATAAAAACTAAAGTAGAAGTTACTGATTTTTCCAAGTGTCATTATCAGGGAAGAGAAAGAGTCTGAAGCTGTTTTCCTGCAGTCTACCCAGACTACTAGATTCTATGCAGAACCTCCCATGCAGTTGGGTCAGACCTTTTCACACATTTAAATCTCTTCAAGTCCTGACAAATCCTTTCCTTTAGGTTCCTGGAACACTTGAGACACCATCCTGCGACAATACCTTTTAGCATCAGCTCATACATTGCAGTAGAAACACGATGACCTCACTCAGAGGTAGAAATGCTGGCAGACAGGTAAGTATTATCTCAGATAGGTCAATATCATCAGTATAGCAGCACCAGCTCCCAAAGGAGAGCTCACCAGCTACTTCAGCTTTGTGTAAGGGGGAGCCCAGTTTTAGTAACACACCAGCCACAACGCGCCTTCTGCTTCAGCAGAAACCAACTGCTGCACAAAAAAGTTGGATCAGCACGTTTCACGAGCTTAAAGAAAATTGATTCTGGATTAAAATTATCAATTTATTTTCCTCTTGGCCTTCCTGGGAATTGAATCTGTCTACACAATTAAACTGCATAAAGATTTTCTCTGAACCTATAAAAGCCTGTTATTTATAACCACATCTCATCATATTAAACACCCTGCTCCAATCTATTACAAGTTGAGGGGATGACAAATAGTACTGTGTACGCTGAATACACTCAGCACATTAGGCATCTAAAGTGCTGCAAAATTTTACTTATCCATTTCCACCTTAATTATGAGCAATCTTCTCTTAAGCTGACTATTTTGTGTGAACCCAGCAATACACTGCTAGCAGGGAATGAATAGATTAATAATGCGGGGTTTTCATTAATCTCCATGTCCTGGCAGCTCTGGACTATCCGAAACCCTGAGCAGTAGTGACTGTGCCAGTGGACAGTGCCCTGCTCCTGCACAGCCTCCCATGCCTCAGTGGCTCCCCAGCATCAGACTTTGCCTCCTCCACACAGTTCTTCCACCCCCAGGAACAGGAGCAGCCAGCCAACACAGCATCAGCATCGTGGCCCGGGTTAAGGCACATCTTAAATGTTTCCTAATCTGTGGCCTCTACTCACTGTCTACTGACTGAGGTTTAGGTATGGTTAACGAGCAATTTTTATGTGCCTTGTATTACCTGAAAACTCCTGTAGCAGCTGTGGCTAGCACTAGGTAGTGATGTGCTAGCAAACGAGACCTAACAGTGAAACCCAAACCGTAAAAGAAAAATTATGCAGCTCTGAAGTGAGATGCTGCAAATACACATCTTGTTACACGTACTTAGAGCCTGACACTTTGCCTAAGGAGCCCCAGAGCTCTGGGGTCAGTGCATCTTCCTGAAAATAACAAGAGCAGCACTGAAATATACCCTAAATGTAAGAAGCTGTGGAGGGAACTGCAAATATAACCCACCCAGATGGCACAATGTTATCAAAGTTTAACATGTCAATCTGCGCATTTAATTAAAGCCCTTTCATGTCCACGGTTAATGGCAGGTCTGTACAGGAGAAATGGCACCAGAACAGATGTTAGCAAATTTATCAAAGCTGCAGGATGATTGCTCTGGCTGTTGTGTCTTTTGGAGGCCTACTCTATTTACATTCCTACTGATCTCTCATGTCAAATCTGGTAAATATTACCTCTCCCTTTGGCCGCTCTACAGGACAGCATAAGCCAAGTTTCTTGGTGAAAGTCATTAGTTTTGAGAAAATAGCATATGATTATAGGCAGCCTTTCTTAAGATTTCAGATGAAAAACTTTTAATGATGGAAAACATGCCTTAGTTTTAGATAGGCCTTTCTTCATATTTTCTTTTGTCTTCTCTGTTCAGGATTCCCTTGAAAAACTGCAGTCCCGAGTTAAGAGAGGAAACAAGAACTTGGAGAATGGTATGGCTGACCAAGGGAAGTCCTGTGCAAGGGAAGGCCAGTATCATAATCCACATTTTGGTGGCATCAAGAGTGTCCATGGCGGAGTTAAACCCACACGTGCACAGGAGAGTCTCACTGTCCAAACCAGAGGCACAACCCGTGTGTGACCAACGTGTACTGTGCAGAGCAGACCTGGACAAGGGAGGGCAGAGGTGCCAGCAAGCCTTTGCCTCAGGCACTGAACCACATTAATGAAACACTCTTGAAATGCTGGCATTACGAAAAGAAATCCCATTACCAGTGAAGGCAAAATAATTGCCAGCAATGTCAAAGGGACACAGATGTTTAAAGCAGATGTGACCCTACACTCTTGTTTATGGAGCAGGTCATCTGAATTATGTAAGAAAATAGGACATTTTGTTGGGCTAGTATTTTCTTTTCCAGCCAGGGAAGTTACACTTCCAAACACTAAACTATGCAATGCATCACAGCGAACAGTTTTATCTCAAAATACTGCTCAAAGGACCAGAGGCACACAGGAATGCTGCAGGGTCAGCCACACAATGAAGAAGGGCAAAGGGCTTTCAAAAGAAACAGCCAGGGCTGTCAGAGAAGGCACCGTGCAGCAGTGCAGCCCTCTCTTAGCAAAGACTTGCCTCTTCGAACAAAGACCAGTCCAGGGTTAGTAAGCAAGTTTTCTCATTTTTGTTATTCTGTGCAAATGCTCTTTGAATCAGAGATGTGACAAGACTACAGGAACAAATACAGTCTATGGAAGCAAAGTTTATTAATAGAGATATTCCCTGTCTTCCGTAAGAATTGCTCAGAGAGCTTTTCAAACTCAGTTACCATCACTTCAGTTTATCAGAAGCAAATTAAAGCAATTAGGCACTAAGTGGCTCATTTGATCAGGTGAATATTAAAAGATAATGAGAAGCTGAAAAACAATCTGGATCTGCACTAGGTGATTCACAAGCAAAAAAGTTTTACTTCATAGCACTAGGGAAGGTGCAAAATGAAGAGGACCAAAACCTTAAGAGGAACTTCAGCACCTTTTAACATAACTGATCCTGTAAAACCCATTTATAGAATTATTTCCTTTTTCCTTTTACACCCACCTTGGAGAAACCTATTGCTCATACTTAGCTGGAAACCAGCAAATACCAAGTCACTTGACATTATCTAAACTTGCACTTACACAGAACTGCTCAGTGAGCCGCTTCACTCTGAAGGTTCTCTCAGACTTGGGTTTCAAGACATTGCTTGTCATCAGAGCTGCCTTGGCTCAGCCCAAGACTCCCTTCATTTCAGCAGGTGGAGTTTCCCATGCCCACAACACAACAAAAGAGGATATGACCTATTAGATCATATCAGGAAACACATAATGGATGTCTTTAGGAGCCAGAAAGAATTTCTTTTCAGCCCAGGAAGGGGCTTCACCTTGAGGGGTCCTGGAAATGAGCAGTTCACAAAGAGGTGGATTAAAAGGTAAAAGGGCAGGACTAAAAGGCTGGTCCAACCCTGCTCTGCTGCCATAAGGGAGCAAGTCAGTGCTCCTGACGTAGGCTGGGGATCCATAAATCATGTTACTCTGCCATTGTGGATCCCCTAATTGTGCCCCACACAGTATTTCTTTTTCCTGCTCAAAGGTAATACCCTAAAGGCCAACATAAAGGGAATGAAGGGACTGGCTGCTGTCTATCCGTAATTTCACCATCAGTAATTCCTTCTTTATTAAGCACTTATTCTCAGCTACTTTATGACAAAATTCAACTGTATTCAGCTTTCAGAGAAGATGAAGTACCTTTCTGCAGAACACGAGGTAATGCTAAGATGTCCACATCTCTCTATGAGAGCTGGTAAATTATTCCTTCATTTTCAAGTTTACTGAACCCATCTGTGTACTTCTGTCTCAGAAAAGCACGACCCTGTGCAATCACTTACTTTATACTTGCTATTTAGCATAAATGGGCATAAATGTTTCATGAACCATAAATGTTTCAAGAAAAAAGATGAATGCTGAGCAATTGCAAATGTAATCTTCCTCTGTTTTAATGTGGTATCAATTTGCAGGAAGGGCAGATGGATCACTTGACACTGTGTATTTGCACAGTGGCATGGTAAGTACCATGGGCACTGGGGAATAAGCACCTAGTTTTGCCCCCTGTATAGTCTGTTCTTTCAAAAATATTCTGAAGTTATTATGTTTGCTAGTTCAATAATAGATAATTCTTCTAAGGAGATGTGCATCAGCTGTCCTAGCTTTGATGTAAGGCTGACCATCTGAATCAATGTCTGTTAACAGAGAAATTACCCTTGCTGGGAAGTATCTGAGCGGCAATTTCTTTGGATAATGTGTAATAACTGGGGATAATCAAGAAATATATGATTGTAGGGAAGCATATACAGCTCTCCTCAAATGTAGCTGTCAGAAAAATGAACTTGAATTTTCACTGTTTTGTTTTGATCTTGTACAGAATATGCACATGCCTTGTGAAAGGATTCTAACACACCCTTAATGCTCTAAAAGCCTTCTATACCTTCCCCCAGAACACTCCTAGGCCAAGCCTACAGTTATCAAGACATCTAGAACTACCACCTGCTTTTTGCTGCACAAAGGAAGAAAATAAAATACATTCACAGGCTTGATACCAATTTGAGGGGGTTTTCACTACTTCAAGTGGATATTAACTAATTTGTATTAGTAAGGGGCTTTTTTGATCATTAGAAACTCATTCAAACACTTTCTTCACCTCTGGGAAAAAGATTTCCAATACGAGTTTTAGAAAGCTCAAGTTGATTTTATTTACTTTAAGGGAGAAAAAAAAGGAAAAAGAAAATCAATACAGGACAGAGTAACCTCTCAGGGACATCTTGTTTTACTTCTCAGAAAGAACAAGATATTCCCACACCACTGCATGTCTCTGAAGGAAGTCAGGCCACTTTTCCTAAGTTTTTGCTTTTACTGGTACATACGCTCTGGAGAAGCAAGACATCTATTGAACTTTGGGGTTTAGAGACTGCTCAGCTGTACAGTGATCTGATTATGCAGCCAACTCCTTTGGGAGCCACTAGGCTACTGAATTTCTAGTATATATATCAGTATGCTGCAATGTGAATGTGAAGAGAGAATCTCAATTGCCATCTGCTGTGTTATTAAAATAACCCACAGAAAAGTTAGCCTTTCTACTAAAAAATAATGTCTGTTATGATGAAAAAACCCACTGTAATATCATTTAGCTGTTTACAATTTCTGTTGTCACTTAAACTTGCTTTTCTTTGGAGGTAGCCAGTCTGCTCCCTTACAGCATGTTGTCAGCACACCTGGGCTGCACACACTGGCTCTAAGAATTTAATAGGTGTATGTATGACTTTTTAAAAGGCCTATAAAAATATTCTTACTCATTCAAAGCTTTGAATGTCACAGGCTATTGCAAACAAAGTGACAAAACACAAACTGTGTTTGAGATGACACTGTCCTTCCATTCTAAGCGATGAAGTCTTCAGAAACAAAGGATATTGCTCGCAGATAGGAGAGCAAAGGTCTTAAAACAAAAAGCTTAAAAAAATAAACCCAGAAAAGTTGCAAGGAAAGGTAGAACATGGAAAACAATTAAGGAAGTGATCTCAAATCACTCAGCATTTGGTATAAGACTAATTACTTTCACAGATGCAATTTTTGATAGCTTGAATTCCAATATTCAGCGATTTTAGTGGAAAGAATTCATGACAAGCCGTGGGAACTGCTGGATTTGCAGCAATCAAACATAGGCATGGGAAAGGATGTTTTGCTATCCAGCATCAAGGACTTGGAGGTATTGTGCTAATCAGTCTTGCTGATACTGCTTAAAACCAAAAAATTTTGTGAAGCCTCTAACAACTGGAAGACATTTGAGAAAAGGAAAAAAAGGCACCTCTTCCCTCCGTCTTTGGAGATGTGTGTGTCCCTAAAAAATATTTGTATCAACTGCCCATCATAATCGGTAATTCAATTTGTTTATTATTATTTCTTAAGTTAAAGCAGCATAAGTTTCTGATTTTCCCAGAACATTTCTGCTATGGAAAGATTACAGTATCTCTTAAGATTTGACCATTTGCTCTTAATGGTTTAAATCAAAGCTAGTGGCAGCTGCTGATCACTCAAAACTACTGCCATTACAGTTTAACTGCAACTTACAGTATTTCTTACAGGAATACAAATCACGATTTTCTTCTCACACCAATTTAATTCTATCTTTTTTTTTTTCCCCAATGAAGTGATCAGATAAAATAGCTGGATTGTACCTTGCTGACTGAAAGCACACCAAAACATAAGGTACTTTCTAACTTGCTAAAATCCCCGTGCTAACTATCAAAATACTCTGCAAGGACAAGAGCAGCAGCAGGGAGTAGAGGATGGCACATCAGCTAGAAAAAAAAGAGTATTACAGTGCTAAACTCTCAGGAAAGTATGTATCCTGGTGGGCCAAAATAGAGAAAACCAGTGATTGGTCAAAGTCTCCCAAGAAAGGAAAAGAACAATAGGAGAGAGCCCTAGTTTTCACACGCATTTGCAATAACCCCTTCTGATCCACAAATGCCTGATTTGCTGAAATGACAACAAGCTGTGTGCCCTCCAGCTCATATTTGTGACTGATGAAGTTTAATGAACCGGTGCTGAACCAAAAACAAGAGTAAGGGAAACAACAAAAACATAATATAGAAATAGAGAAAGAAAAATAAAATTAAGTGTAGCTGCAATTTCCAAATGTCTAGGTCATGACGAGTAGGAAATTAGATTAATATGCAGTTGTGCAAAGGTTAAGGAGTGGGACTTCTCTTCCCACAGTTGTAGGGGAAAAAAAGAAAATGAAAAGATTTTTCCAGGTCAGGGTTTGTTTACAGTTAGCAGGATTAAAGGTTGAAGGCTTATGGGAAAAAAATGTGTCTCCAACTGGATAGTTTCCCCTTTTTTTGGACCAGTTTTAGTATGGCCTGCCATGGCTGCATCTATGACAACTGCGGAGCTGAAGCAGCTCTAGGGACTGGCAGGCCAGAGGGGAGAGCATACCACTGTCCCTGATCTACTCTGTGTCTACATTAACTTGGGAAAACTACAAAATTTATTTCATCCATATAGAAAAAAGTGTGTTCAGGTTTTTGGGGAATGACTTGCAGTCTCGTGCTCTGTAATGCCAACAGAAAGAGAGATTCATCCACTTTGCAACTACACTGGTATAGCCAGCTACTTTTTCAGCACAGATTTCCAGACTAGTTACCCACACACACACAGTCCACCCCAATTCCCCTGTGTATGTACAGGGTGTGTCAAGGGTGGTTGGCCAGCCAGGTGCTGCAAGGAAAACCAGCGCTTGGAAACCAGGATCATCTTTTCCTGAAAGGAAACTTACCATAACAACTCCAGAACTGTAATTATTACCAACTCAACCTCCTGGACATGTGCAAGGCATTACTCCTCTTCAAAATTTCCTTTTACACTCACATCCTAATTAAAATGGGATTTTATAGATGCATATACAGAGACAGCATAGTATAAAGCACAAAGTTTTTCCACCTCAGAGAAATGTATTTTTGGTTCTGTTGTTTTTACCTACAAAAGAACAGGAGTACAGCCCTACAGAGAAACTGCTGCCTGTGACAGCTGCATCCTGAAACAATTCAACCATCCCAAGCAGACAACACTCAGGAACCTCTGTGACCTCAAATGAAATTTCCAAATACCATGGCCAAAACGAGAAGCACTGGAGGTCACAGGGGAAATACTCCTAAATTTATTGAGCACTGAATACCCAGTCCCCAGGGATTCCCTGTCATAAAAGCCCATAATGTCCTGCTGGGAGCTCACGTCGCATTCACAAGGTCAGAGCCTATTCACTCGTGGTAATACTCAGCTGCAAAATCTCATCTTGTTAATATGAACAAAATATTCCCTCTTCTTCTGCCCAAATGCAGTAGCGGAGGAAAAGCAGTCAAAACCACTCCTTTCTCCTGACCTCTATGGCAGACATGCGTGCACACAGCTACAGCATTTCCCAGAGGGAGCAAAGGGAGAGTGCTGGCTGCAGCATTCCCAGACAGCTCAGAAACATTCATCACATTATTACCCAGAAATTGGTTTCCTTCTTGGGCCCAGAGCTGAGGAGCACATTTCAGCTTAAGCTCTATGAACTACACAAGTGTGTGGCTTTCACCTATAAGGATCATTTTGTGAGACTGCAAACACAGGAATATCTGTCAGGAAGATGCTGCAGGTCTTTGGGCATCTGTGGGTCTCAAAAAGCCATTGCCACTGATGATCAGGTACCAGCCAATCCTGGTCATGAAAATTCAACTGATTATTCACTTTTTTAAAAAAATTGATCTTTGGTGATACTTTATATACTTTACAAAGCATATTTACCTCTATTTGCCAGCACTCAAATAAGCAAATGCAGATACACACTTTCTGAGATTCCACTGACAGTACAATTTGCTTATTTAAAGTTCCATTTGGTTGTCTTCATTTTTGCACAGGGAAGAATGAAAAGGTTCTTGTAGCACTGGGAACAACCTCTTTGTTCAAAAACTTATTCTTGCATCTAAGTAAAATATGAAAGTCTTTCTTTTTAAAAAACACATCAAAACAAAAAATCACTGTTAATTCTTCACAACAGGTGACTGGATACTGTAAAAATTACTTGGCTGATGTTCACCAGCAGCTCATGGAAAAAATTATTCAATTACTTTTCATGTTGAAACACAGTAAGTCAGTTTGACAGGATGCAGAATAAAGAGGGCACATCCACAGATCTGACACAATTAGCCAAGGAAAAATTCCTATATGCTGCACACGGCAGTATATTTTGCTATGCAAGGGCAGCCTCAAAAAAGGCTGAGTCCAGTGCAAGAATCAGAGAATTATTTGTTGGTGTGATAAACATTTGCAAATCACCAATATCAGCATTCGGAACCACGTCATGCACACTAGAAGAATTATTTAGTGTCCAAACAAGACTTTTTTCTATCACTCGTTGCATTTCATGAGAAAACGCAGCATGCAAATTGCAAGGGGCAGTCTAGCACCAAACTGCAGGAGAGACCAGGGGTCAAGAGAGGAACACGAGGGCCTGAGCAAAAGGCAGGCAACAGGATGAAGGAGAAGCTCCAGCATTATGGCACACACCATCATTCTAACATAATACAAAGCCACATGATATGCTTACTGTGCTTCCAAGAACTCCCTATCCCCTACCATCATTAAGAAATTCAGGAAACACTCTGCAATAGTGAGGATTTCCACTTAGTCCTCAGTGCTCTACTGACTGTACACACTGGGTTGAAACTTGCTCTGTCCTGGAGGAATCACTTCAGTTTGCTGATGGGGTAACGCATCCAGCCACTGAAGTGAATTACCCTGCTGAGTCCATAAAGCTCTAAAAGCTTTATCCAAGAATTGTGGCTCTGACACTGAGGAAGGCCGAGCACCGTGCTTGGACACCCCTCTTTTGGGTGTTACAGAGATGCCTCTCCAGCTCCGACTGTCCACTCCAGCGGAGTCCATGTGCTGACTGCGCTGCAGACAACATTCCTCAGCTCCCAGACTGCTCTGTTTGTTTTTCATCAGAAGCAACAGCCTAAAGCAATGGAAACTGTGGGAATTAGCTGCAGTGTGCGAAAACACCATTTACAGTACTACTTCAGTGTTCAGGCCTCTCAGCCAATATAAATTCCTCCCCTATGGATCCCTGTTGCTAGCTAGCCCCAGCTGGCACACAGCACAGACCCAGGAGGATCCCTGGTGTGAGCGGGCTGTCCCCCTGAATGCAAATGGGAATTATCTCTTTCTTGCAGAAAGGGTAAGTCAGAGTAGAAGAAGGGAGGAAGGTACTGAGCTGCTGTGATGCTGTGGGATTCAGGCTGCTTTGAAGGGAGCAAAATAAACCTCTAGCAACTATACTGGGGCAAAAAATAGTGTGTGCATCTCCTCTGCATTATCCCTGTGAGGCAAGACTTTTATTCTATTACTCACAGTATAAAAACCTGCTGTAAAAGCAGTCAACAATATACTAATGCTCACTTAGGGAGTTGGAGGGGGGGGGGGAAGTGCATATTTCTGTATCTGTTCCCTTCTCTCTACCCTCCCTCCATCACACAGACAGCAACATGAAGTCCCCTTTACCCTATCAAGGCTGAATAAGAGCCAGCCCCCTCAGCTTCACATATTCTGTCACTGCTCTAGCTATGCCTCTAATTCAGCACATCAGGGGCTTCCTTGTGCTGGGGAGCCTGAACTAGACCAGGCACCTTTCTCTCACCTGATGCTAACACAGCCTGGGTTGCAGTTGGCCTCCCATGTCCCAGAATGTCCACGTGATGGGCTGTCTGCCCATCAGGCCAGCATTTCTCAACAAAAATCTGGGCTGAAGCTTCTCTACTACAAGAATAATTCTGGATATAAATCTGGAGTTTGTGTAAAATCCCTAACTCTCAGAGCACACAGAAAAAAGAGGTATTCTGTGTAATGTTTCATTTCGTTAGCTTCCTGTTGTCAGGGTGCCAGTAGGATGTGGTCTGGGAAAAGGAGAGATGGATTTGTTCATGCAGACAACAGTTGCCAATTGGAGTGAGAAATGCCAAGCTCCGCAGAAACTCCAGTGGAACGAGTGATGCCTGTGCGGACTCCAAACTGTGCTCACCCAGCCAGCACCAGCCAGGCTGGCTGTACGTCCATGCTAGGAAGCACAGGTCTTTAGGAGGTTTTGTGTTGTGTAATATTGAATATTTTTAAAGCTACAATGACTGGCTGAAATCCCTTGGCACCATAGGAAAGGCAAGAATTTCCATCTAAACTTTGGTGTACAATTCATCTGAGCAGCCTGAGTAGACAACAGCACTGCCTTAAGTGGTATTAATC
The DNA here is from genome assembly GCA_013396655.1 of Campylorhamphus procurvoides. Classification (NCBI taxonomy): domain Eukaryota; kingdom Metazoa; phylum Chordata; class Aves; order Passeriformes; family Dendrocolaptidae; genus Campylorhamphus; species Campylorhamphus procurvoides. The sequence goes on from WBMV01002070.1 coordinate 987,652, forward strand.
CAATTTCAAAAAAGCAATGGGAAAACACCCACGTGCACTGCTCACTGGGGAATTAATAGAAAAGAATTCAGAGAAGTTGTCTGACCTTAAAAATGTGACAGACTAAATAGCCCACAGTTCTGCTTCTTGCTGTATAATGCCATTCTATCCCTGAGTCCTAAATATAATATAGATTGTTGTAATTTATTACTCTAATCTCTGAAGTATGAAAATCATACTTCAGCTTTTCACCTTCCACTACACATAAAAGCACAAGATGACATAGTGCACTTGAAATACTTCAAGCTAAAAATAATTATATTTTCTTTAAGCATTAATGCAGTCCCCGTAACAGAAGAGAGAGCTGGTAGTACCTGCACAGTTAACTGGTTGGGCAAAAGGGCTGATGAACTTACACTACATCAGACCTCTAGCTACTCAGAGAAACTGAGAACATTTGCTTGATGTCCTGGGGAAATTGTAACCTTGGACAGATAGTTTACAGTACAAAACCTGCAAAAATTCCCACAGGACCATATCCAGTGAACATGATCCACACCAATCCCACCACACACCAAAGGTGCAGGCAGGCAGCAGCTTAGCAGGGCTTCAGGTTTTGCTGCTTTAGCCTGCAGTGAAAGTGCACGCTGATTTTGTGACCTTTTCACACAACTGGGTCATTGAATTGCATCTCTTCCTGTCTGGCTTGCACCAGGTGGCATAACAAATATGCTGTATGACTAGAATAATTTTAAGTTTTCAAAATTAACGCCAGGGAATGTCAGCACTGCTTCCAAGTCTTTTCCACAGCCTTCACAAAAAGTTTAAATACACAGAAAATGATCGTATCTCAGACCACTGGCATCTTCCAGTGTTAAGCAACACCAGATTGCTAAAAAATTAAGAAATTCATGGCAAATGACAATTAAAAGTAGTCTGTAATTTGAAAACACAAACTACTTTCCCCTTTAACTTCAATAGTATCTCAAGCACAGGCACCAAGAATCTGACCACGTGTAAATCAGTATTTTCTCACCCAAATTTTTCATAAACAACAGATAGACACTATTTTTCTTAGTTGTTCATCCAGGAGCGGCAGACCAACCTTCTTGAGTTGCAGTGGGGAAAGTAACAGAGGACAGATAAACAGAAAAACAATTTAAAATTCTTGTCCTTCTCCACTGAGAACTCTGGCACAAAAAGGGTATCAGACATTATAAAAATATTTTTTAAAAAGTCTCTGTCAGTCTTTCAAAGAAACGCACAGTACTTAATTTTGTGATCATAACTTGACTTTTAAACATGTACATTACTGAAATATGTAATGTTTATTCTCAATTTCAGTGTTTCCACTAAAACCCTTGTTAGAAGGACTCCATAAAAGTCAGCGAGGGATTCAGCAATGCAGTGGACCGGACCAATTATAGTAAGTAGCAAATAGTGATATTTTAATCATCTTTGCATTCCAGTGCATGCATATTTCAGTGCCTTTAGAAATGTATGTGAACTACTTCTGTCCTCATGCGTTACAGGAAACATGAACTGTGAACACAAATCAGAAGACATAACACCATAAACACAGATGGACAATTTTATCTCTTTGCCTCTTCTGAGTTCAAGCTCAGTAGTTATTAACAGCCAATCTCTTCAGTCAGTTGATTCTCTGGAGACACTTTAATAGCCTGGAAGAGCAACCATTTCTCCACACAGGAACCAGGAGGAGTCTGGCTTGCCATTTATTTCCCAGGCTTCCTGGCTTCACTGCCTTCTTGAGCAGAGCGAGTTCAACTAATCGAAACAGCAGACCCATGACAGTACTGTCTTCCTATTGAGAATTTTAACTGATACTGTTTCAGTTACTGATGCTTCAATAATAAAGGAAAAGAATTACTTTTAATACGTTTACTACATTTTTGGAAGCAGAAAGCAAACCATTTTGCACAAGCAGTTTTATAGGTAATTCAGTCTCCCATCTTGGCTTGCTCTGTGTTGACTCTCAGTTCTCCAGCAAGCTACAAATTACATTACTACCCAGGTTTCAGGTCCCAGGGCTTCATTTACAAGAGTGGGCTTTTTCTGGCTTTTGCAATTTCCTAGCTTCTTCTGGGAAGAAGTGCCCATTCCATGCTGACCTTCCTCAAATAGATTTTCCCACCAGATTTATTAACTCTGTACTAGTTTTCTTTGAGTCTCCATCTGGAGCCTGCAGTGTGTGTGTGTGTCTGTCTCAGGCACATGTATTCAGGGGTTTCTGGTCTAAGAGCACACATGCTTCTGTTGTATGAAAGGCTTAGGCACACAAACACTGCATCCCTGTATCCCTAACAAATCTATACAAACCTAACCATGAAGATCATGACCCTGAGGTATTCCCAGGAACACACCTTGCCCTGAGACACTCTGCTGGGACGACAATTTCAGTCTCCTATGCTGTATGCAGTCTAACAATATTTAGCTGTCTTAGTAGTTTGAAATGGCATTAAGGGACAGGGGCACAGGCTCGCTGTATCTTTTGTGACTAATGACAATAGTAGGCAACACTTTCTTAGACTTCCACTCATTTAACTAGGTAGTCAGTCAAAGTCACTCCTTCCTTCCTGTGTAGCACCAACTCTCAGCCATTCTGAAGCTCTTACAAACATACTTATGAACGTAATTATTTTAACATCTAATATTTAGCTAGATGCATACAGTGTCTGCCACACAGAATTGCCACTTAAATAAGGAGCATAAGAGGTTGCCACAAAGAATTGCCAGGATGTCAGAGTAGAATTAATGAGTGTGTAGTTTTCCAGTGCAAACACAAAAACAGTTTTGGAGGGTTCCCATGGTTTACACGTAAACCATTTTTCTCAACAAGCAATAACATACTGGCACCTACCCAACGACAAAAGTGAGCATAGCCAAGTTATTTTCCAAGAGAAGCATGATTTATATTGCTTCTCTCCTAAGACAAGGTAACCAAATCCCACCCAACTACCCATTAGGCTCAACCTCACCCTTTGCAGGGCAATGCCCACCTGGGCTGGAAATGAAGGGTCATGTTGCACCCAGAGCCCAAACTTTCTTGCTCTCTGCAGAAGTCTACTACATTTCAAAATCCTAGCCTTAAAATTGCCTGTGCAGTTTTGGGCCCAGTATAGGGTTTCTTCAAACCACTGCAGGATCATGCACTCAGCTGTTTGTAACAGTGCCTTAAAGTCAGCACAGGGAAGGGGAAGAGGCAGTGAACAAGTGTCTATGAAGGGTATTTCTCTCTCATTTAATAAACCTTTACTAAATCCTCAATAGATCTTTTTATCTCTTTTATAATAAGTCTCTTAATGAGTAAGCCTGGAAGAACAAGGCTCAGCAGACTGGAAAATCCCAGCTTATATGGTGTTTTCCTCTCTTCCACACCTTATGGCAAATCCTTTCTTGTTCAGGGTACCTAATGCCCAAGCTGGTGGTAGGGCTTCCCTACGCATGGTACACAAATCTTAAGGACTTTCATACAGCGCTCACATTCTAGTATTTTGGGGCATACTTCATGCTTCCCAGGCAGCTGGGCTGAAGGAAAGCATTGTGTCAGAAAGGAATGGCTTGTTGCATGCGTGCCACTAGTGAGGGAAATACTTATGGATCACATCATTTAATTCCAGGCTTAGAACAGGCTTAGATGGCCACTGCATACACCACTGCTATAAAATGGCAAAAAAGGTCTGACTCACAGGCAGAAAAAGTGCTTTATTTACCAATTTATCCCTGCCTCAGTCTGGTGACACCCAATGACCTTCGTGTTTAATAGAACAGAGCTTTTAAGTGCTAATGGGGAAGGCTCAGCTCTCTTCTCCAAATGTGGGCACACAGTAACCTCCCCACCAAGGCTGCCCTGAGAACACACTACACACACTGGGCCTGCCTGTTCCTTCACGTGTGACAAACACCACGTGCCTCTAACAGGTATCTCAGTGGTTTTGGTAACAAAACTGATACCATGCACAATACTCTGGGAAATAACCTTCAATTTTTAAAATTGGATGCCTTGATGGCCTCAAAGGAACAACTCCACATAGTTATGGAAATGCAGCTGCGAGGCATGTGCCTTATTTTCTCTATAAAATGACTTTGCATCTTTCATTGAGTAGAATTAATAAACACAGTATGATAAAATCCTTCTGAAGTTTTAGTTCTCAGAAGCAAAAACGTATTAATAAATCAAATTATAAAAACCTATTCACATTTTTTGTCTTAATAATGCAGCATGAACTGGGATTATCTATCCTGTATAAAAGCTTTTTACTTCTATGCTTTCACTACTATGCTTTGTTTTGCTTGCGTGTCTTCAATACCAGTCATGCAAAAATCCAGGTTTCTGACTCTATCACATAACTATTATCTGTAGGTATATCAAATATTCCATGAATGCAACTTGGCTCACACTCAAGAGACAATAAAACTTACAGGGAATTAACTTTCCACCTATTTTCCAGTTATGCTAGTTCAATTTCTCTTTTATTTACTTTCTGAGTTAATGTAAAACCTTCAAATGACCTCCAGAAATATCAGCTTTGGGGTACATGAGTGTCCATCTGGCACCACAATTTGCAGATACGGACTTTCACTCCTAGAAACTAAAATAGTTTTTCATAAACCTAAACTTCCCTAGGAAAACCTCCTGTACTAAAGCATTACTACTTTCATTTGTCAAGAAACCTTTGTCTTGGAAAGGATCAAGATAACATTTCTGTAGCACTGAAGACAAATATATTTTGCCATCTTTAGGCTACAATCTTACTCCCAGAAAAAGAAAATCATTTTGTATCTGTCTCCTTGGAAGAAATAACAAGCAGACACAGTTGAAAGGATCTAAAAATCAGACAATGGCCTAATAATAATTATGTTGTGAAGAATACATTGGAGGTGGAGGTTTCTCAGCTGCTGTCACATTTTTTTTGCAGATCTGAATAACTGAGATAATAATTATTTAGAAGGTCATAGAAGGTCAAACCATTTCCTACAGTGCAGCAAGTGAATACCCAGCCAGGCCAGATGCAGACTGGAGACCCACTCTTTGACATGTCTTGTCAGTGAAGGCTTTGCATTTGCATTTGCTTTTTGGCAGCCACAACAAAAATACACCAGCTTGGGCTTGCTTTGTGAGTTGTTTGTGAAACAAACAACACTAGTTAAATTTACACTAGCAACAAGCAAGGCATGACATGGTCCAAGCATCAGGAAGAGGATGACCACATGAAGGAGGAGGAAAAAAAAAGAAGGAGACAACAGAGAGGGAAGAGCCTTAGTAGTTGCAATTTTTCTTACATTTGTGTGGCCAATACTATTTCACTCCAGCAAACATCCATTCCTGAAGGAGAAACACAGTTGGGTTTTGATTCTTACGAGCCAGTGCGATCTGAAATGGGACATGCACTCCAGACACAGCTGCAGAAGGGCCACTCAGCACCAGAAGCCAGCAGCGTTTGACCAAACCAAGTCAGCTAAGGGGAGCTGGACAGTCTCCAAACCTCCTCACCAGAGCTATAGTTGTAAGCAATGTCAACACCTTGGCGCCTGCAGTAATGGCATTTTTCAGTCCCAGTTAATAGCACAGCACCAAAACACTACACGACTCAACTCATGACTTTAGCTGGTTAATGTTAACAGCAAGGGTTATCTCGCTGCAAGTAAAAAGGTATTAACCAACTGGCTGTCAGTATTGCCTCTGGTAGGGCTCCACCAGTTGTGTAAACTGATTTTTGTGGGCACTGCCACGCCACTGCTTGGCACACACAAGGTGCTTCAGATGGGAAAGCCTGAGAGCATGAGTGGATCCATGAGGGCTGCACAAGTGGGTAGCTGCCTCACAGTAAATGTCAGTGATATCATGAAAGCAATTTAAATAAGATCCATGGCAATCCCACACACTGCAGGAGGAGGGTTGAGCACTCCATGGCCACCAGTGGCCATGGTTTGGCTACACTGATGTTCCCAGTAAAAATTAAGAGCAAGAGGAAGAAGGTTCAAGACAAGCAGCTGGCCCAGGGGCACCATCCCAGGCAGCAGGGGACACTGACAGAGGGGAGCTGAATGGCAGCACCGTGAGGAGCAGCGTCCCAGGACTGCAGAGACAGCAACCAGTTTATTGACATGTGTGTTTTGTTCATTTAGTATCTAACAGAAATCATTTAAAGACCAAAATGTATCCTTTCAGGATCCATATTTCACCAGCTAAGTGCTGGTTTCAACATTCCTGAGTTCTGAGAACAGAAGCATATGCATCTGCGAGAGATTTCTTTAGGGGTTTTCTCCCAGACCTGGAGCAATCATGTTTTTCAGGCAGTGCAGGCTAAGAAAACACCTTGAAGCCTTCCCTTTAACTGCTACACCTTTTATTCACCTGGACAATTCCATGGTTGAAACAGTGTCTTCTTCACTTGGTCCCTCTAGAAAGCAGCTTCTGAAGACGACCCACATCTAAAGAGTACTGCACCAGCTCAGAGTGGCATCTCGTAATTTATTGCCTGTACTTCTCAGAAGCTAATCATACTCCCAGGTATTCCTCCCTCTGATTCCCCAAACAAACCCACTGAAAAGCACCGAGGACTTCTGAAACATCAGGCTGATGTTAGCTGCCTGCTATTCTTGGAAACACTTTGCCTTGCGTCTCCCAGTTACTCCATCAGTAATGAAGTGAATCTAATCACTCTGCCATGAATCGTTGAGCTGATAGGCTGTATTAGCTAGAAAGTACTGGGAGCAGCTGTTTATTTTAGTGCCATTTGAAGTCATTAAGTAGCTCCACCACTAAATCATCGGGGGGGCAGGGGGGACAGCTCAGAGTGGGAAGCATTTGTACACGAATGCCCTTTTTCTTCTGCTTCCTGCCATTAAAGGAACACAAAGTTCATCTCTGGCTGAGCATAGTGGGACATACTGATATGATTTCATAATATGCACAACACTGTCAAATGTGCTGGCTGGTTAGATATAGGATAGGGGAAAAAAATATCTATTTCCTTATTAACTCCCCTGAAAAATGTCTGCAGTATCATGGGAAAACATGCAAACACCCTCCACACCACCACCCAAACCCTCAAAACCAAATTCTTCCAAAGCCAGAACGTTGCCAAATTCTAAGTACACACAAAAAACGGTAAAGAACAGCTACGTGTTGTCTTTGAAGTGACATTTCTATAAGTGACAAATGCTTTAGCAAGATGAAAACACACATCCTAATTGTAAAATATGATGTTATCCTATCTAATTACAAGCATGTAAAAATTCATCTTTTACGTTAAAAAAAATAAATCCTTTGTACAGAATAAAATTCTTACACTATGTACAACACTGAATTGTTAGGTATACATCCATTATAGACAAAAGAGCTTCCCAGGAGGATGCCTGCATGGAAGATGGAGGCAGAAGTGGAAGAGTTCTGGTGTTGCACCATTTGTTTGAAGTTGCTGAAAACCATCACCATGCAGATGGATTTTATCAATGGGCATGAATTCTGACCTCACAAGGGAGAAAGTGGTTTGTTTTTAAAACATATCATCATGTATATAAATAAACTATACCAAGTATACACACACACTTCTATTTATACACACACATCCCTTGTGCTGAATATAAACACATCCTGTAAATGCTTTCAATTATTAAAATCAGGTTGCTTATCACTGAAACAGGACTTGATCTTTGCAAGCCTTGTTCTAAGTCAATTCAAGAGAATCAGTTTCTAGCCAGCAAAAGTGAAATCTTAGATATTGTTTATGTTTAAAGGTCAACATATTTCACAGGGAACTCAACCTCACAGTCCACTTTTTTTAATTACAATAAATTATAGGCAAGGAACAGCTTACAGAGAGTTGTATAATGCAATAAGATACACAAAGAACAACAGACTAACTTTCAATGTCACTGTTTGATTTTCCACTTAAGAACATATTCTCAGAGCTGTGGTATATCTTATTACATATAAGGCTTTTGGATGCAATCTGGAAATCTGGAACAGAGTTCCTGACCACATGCAGCTATTCAAGTCCTTGCAATGATTTTACCCCCACAGAATATTCATGGGGGGAAATGGGGGAGAGAGGATGTGTAAACATAGCTATATAACTGAATTCAAATTTGATACTTACCAGTTTTCAGTCTAAAGTCCTCTTTCTCATTTCAATGTATTATGGTATTTTCCATAATATCCTGTCATAATTGGGCTGCCTCCTGTTTATATTGAAGTTGCTGGGAATTCTGCCACTGGGATCAGGAGTCAGAGCTAATGCTGCAAAGTTCTAAGTGGTGGTTTGCCAGACAGAGGTCCTTAAATGTTTCCAGTGGGTCCAAAAAAAGAGAGATGCATTATAAGACGTTTAAAGTATTTGAGAGATTGCTGCTTGCAAACCATTACTGGAATCAGAGAGCCAGTCACAAGTAGGCTCAGCACAAAAGCATTTGACTACGTTATGGCCCTCGGCATTAATGAAACTGCATATTTTAGTTATTACATTGTCTCTTATGAAAATATTAAAATACTGCCAGTAAACCTAAGAACAAGCAGGCCAAATACTCTCTTGCGAAGTGCTAAACCACTAACTACTTTGTGACAGGATTCCGATTTGTCACAAATTTCTGTTCCCTTCTGGGGAAAATTTTTTCAATAATAATATGCAGAAGCTTTGTGGTACTGATGAAAATGCAGATTCTTTTCCACTGGAAGTCAGCTTTGCCAAACATTTTGATGTACTTGATAGATGAGGTGTAGCAGCACAGACCAACACAGCTGCAGCTTCTCAGATCATAAATACTGACCTTCCAAAACAAACTCTTATAAATCTGTCCACTTACGAACAAAACAACATGTAAAGAAAAGTGGCTCAAAGACCAGAGATTGTCCCAGCGTGGCCCTCACGTTCATTCAAGTTCTATTCCCATCCCTCTGAAACCTGAAGTGGAAGGTAAGCAATTTCAAGTCAGGCTCACCTTTGGCTCCAAGTGCAAACATTTCTTTATAGAAGGCACTACAATACACACTTTTTTCCATTTTTTTTCTCTTTTTTTTAACATACAGCTTTATTTACATTGCAAATATGCCAGAGAATGAGAAGACAGTGCCAGCTCAGCTGGGGCAGGACCTGGCACAGCAGGCTGCAATCTGATCCCAGTGCCCTCAGAGAACTGTCATTCTCCCTCCAGCTCTACCATCCACTCTGTTTATCTTTAATTGATCTTTGGTAATCTGTTTGAAGTGGATTTCCATCCCATCTACCCTGCTGAACACAGATCAAGTACTGCCCATGAGTGCACAGGGGAAGCAGCACCCTGAGCTTCTCTCAACAAGTCCATGCCTGCACCCGTGGAGCTGCATGCTCTCTTCTCTCCTAAGGCTGTGTACCTGGAGAGAAATTCTCCGATTCCAAGTTTGCATTTCTGCTTTGGATTTTCTGTTATGAATTAAACTTGCCTGTGCCATGGGGTCAGTGAGAGACAGGCCTGACTATAGCACTTGCCAATTTTCCTGAGGCAACATCATTAGCCATAACATTAAAACATGATAACCCAAAAACTACACCTAAAATATTTGCAAAAGATTATTAAATTAACCTCAGTTTAAGAAGTGTGTTTCTTTTCCTTACATCACACAGTTGAAGTATTTGTTAGCACAGTATACTACTTGGAACATTTACCCTAACCACTGAATATTTGAATGTTTAATAGTGGAATGAGAAAAGAATAAAAATAAAAACAACTCCCTAGGTGCCCAGAGGCCATTTGGGGCCAGACTTCCAAGTATTCACAGAGTTACACAGAGAATAAGGTCAAGTGTCACAACAAACACTTAACATTCAGTAACTGCGAGTACACTTCCCTTTGGAAAGAAAAGAGAACCATCCTCTTCAACATAAGTTAGCTTTGAAATATATTAATACAAGGTAGAACATTTAATTATTATTTATTACAAAAAATGTAACACACAGATATTAAAGAAAGGCTTTTCTGTAAGAGCTACACATGAACACATCCTAGGTAAAACAAAAAAAATCTATATTCACATGGTACAATCAGTCACAGAAATGCTGTGACCACCGTGTGCAGCATCTCTCTTGTGCATACACGATTCTGTGCAAAATATTAAGTCTAGCTTTTTCCCAGCAATAACAGAAAGATTATGGCAATGAACCAGAAGCAATGCTTCAGGACTGAGAATGGTATTTCTGATCCAGTCAAAAATACTGTTTCCAAGTTACTCTTTACCCTGCAGCAGATTGCTGTGACCCTCAGACACCACTGCTTCTTGGCTTGCCAGTCTGCACCACTCCAGGGCTCACCGAAGTGAGCAGGACACCAGCCCCAAGTTAAGATGGGGTAGTGCTGAGCAGAAGACCAGAAGCCTAAAACACTTGGCATTTGTCAGGGAACTTGTTTCTGGAGATACTTAGCAGAATGGCTGCTTTGACGTGGCTGGGAGCTGAGAAAGCACATCCTCCAGGATCTCCTAGAGGGACCTAGATGTAGAAAATACTACAAGACAGATGTAAAATGTAAAGGTCTTTTTTTAGCACTCTGTTTTGACAGTGTTGGTTCCATTCCAACTGCTGGTCATTAGCCCAAATTCTATGGCATTATGAAGCAGCATTTATGGCACAGTTTGGAAGCCTCTGTGCTCTCCTGCACACATCATGAAGGCAGAGGAAGGGGGGAAAGGGGAAAGCTGTCCATTCACTGGGCTGAGAGCAATTGCAGGAAACCATCTGCTGAACAGCAACACAGGGAGGACAATCCCACCAAAAACCCACTGTTTGTTAGGACATACTGCAGATGGAAAGGAAATCTGAAATGTATTGTATCTCAGGTGAACTTTTCTAACACCACAACATCAAAGCTCTTTCTCAAATCTCCCAAGAGCCTTGAAGGACAGGAGAGAACTGTTTCCTAGAGAGGAGATACAACCTGTCCAATTTCAGAAATAACAGCTGCTTTCCAAAGGGGATGCAGGAGATGATCACAGTTTATTAAAAAATAACGTGAAGACCATGCAGGATTTCCCATTTGGCTACTGTTCACAAAGCAAAATATGTTCAGCATATAAACACCTGCACAAATATAGAAAAACAATTTGAAGTAATTTAGCTGTTTTATGGCATTTGTATGCATGACTTTAAAAAACCCACTTTAATACCATCTGATTCTACAATTTTGTTCTTAGCCCATTTTTTAATGTTTGTACTTATATTCCATTAACTACTACCATCTGCTATGTGGCTGAACTACTGGCACCTTTCAGAAGGTAGACTTTTTCTCATTACCTTGATTTTTTTTTTCTCATACACATGGATTCATTGTTCTTTATACCTGTTGTCTGCCAACACTTTTTAGAAATTCAGTCTGGCAGCCAGATCGAGCTTTTTTTAAACCCTAGTTGTTTACCCCGCCAAATGGTTACAGCAGCTCCTATACTACCTCAAATGCTCTTCAATTTTCAAGTAACCCTGGACAACGAGACACTTACAGTATCATTAGCATGGTATCACTAAGCCAGTCTTTTTAGTTATAAAATAGCATAGAGGGCATTTTGGATTACAAGTGCCTACCAGAAATGCAACTGTAAAGCATTTCTTATAGATCAAGGGAGGAGAAAGCGAGCAGTCCATGGAAATGTAAACTTACATTCATATATGAAAAGTTTTTGTTTGTACAAATCAGTGCATTTTCAAATTTCAAAATAACTTGTAATTTTAATGCACACTGGAGAAACTGCTGACATACTTACTTTCTCTTCTTGTAATACATATATTAATTAAAGACAGATTTATATGCTTGTCAAGAGAGAGGGGAAATCATCTATCCTCAAATATAGAAATCACCTGATGCCTGTCATAACTTTTCAGCTTTGAGATAATACTAGTGGGAAATCCTATTAAGCATTCATTGTTTTTACTTCCTTGCCAGTTTTGCTTACAGGACCTGATGTAACATATAAAGATGCCCATGAAAACTCTTCATATGTTTGGGCTACTTCATATTCCATGGACTCTTTTTAATAGGATGATTCACCTTGGTAAACTGCTGGCACAGCTGACCCTCACTAGTTTGACACATCTGACAGCACATAGAATCAATCCTTCCTGTCTTTGCAGTACACAGCACCATGGCTTTATTTTAGCTACCAAAATACATGTTTTCTGTCTCTGTCAGCTGGACATTGACAACTGAGAGTACAGAACAATAGTCAATAAAAATTGTAGTCAGTGTCCTACATTAGTACTGCAAGATTTGTGACTTGATCATTTCAACTTACTGAATTTAAGTTATCTCTGGAGTTTCCCTCCTGGCTTCCCAAAAAGATTATCATTGCTTGTGTTTAATTTCTGAACACAAGATAGTCACACAAGAAAAAATTACAGTAATAAAGTCAAGAAAAACTGCATGTTTTTCTGCTGAGAAACATGCAGTGAGGAGATGACGAATAGATTAAAACTGAATTCCCCTGCTTGCAAGTCAAGGCTTGGCTCAGTTCTTCCAAGTCATCATACACACAACTGTGGGACTTCACATAATTTATCAGGAAGTTGACTGTGTTTCTGGGATAAGTTTAAATTAATTGCGCCAAGGCCAAACTCTCTTCTCATTCACAGTGAAGAAAATGCAGGATGACTTCAATTCGTGTATAGACTGTAAGACAAACCACAAAACTTTCTTTAAAAAAGAGCATTTGTAGCTGAATGAGGCACATTAAGTTGAGCAGGGCAAATCTGCGTTATAAATACGTGCACCAGCAAATACAGGTGAAGTGACCAAGCGTATCTGGTGTCAGAATACCACGTTGTTTGCTCACACGACACCTTGAAAGAATTAAATAGACTTGATTATCCAGCCCAAAAACAAAAGCAGAGCGGGAAGATGTTGGTTAGCTTTTTCAAAGCTATCTCAACATATCCAACCACTCATCTTCAGCCCACTCAAGATTACCATTGTGAAAAATACACAGAAATCCCACCTCTTCTTCAGAACATCATCCTAGTGCACAGTCCAGACAAATCAACAAACCACTAAGGACATCACACCCATTTTCCAAAACTATTTTTAATTTTCAAGTAAAGAACTGTAGTCCACAAAAATAATAGCATCTATAAAGCAGTAAACCTTCTTTCCATGGGTTGCCAGAACAGATAACAGGCACAAAGAGTGCAAACTTTGAGACACAGACAAAGAGGGAGCAAGACATAGCTGTGACTACGTATGAGTGTCCCCACTCACCACACCCACTGCACAATCAGTCACCCCACTAGATGCTGCATGTGCCCGCATGGGAAGGAGCATCATTAACACAGGCTAAGGATTAGAGCATCCCATGGAAACTTGAAAAGTCCATCTTGTTTAGCAGCACCAGGACAGGCTGACTGAAATGTACAGCAGCCTGCCATCAAAAAAGCTCACTGGCAGGGTGACAAGAGGATAGAACATTAGGATGCCCTTGCAGAGAGCGGGCAGCTTTCCAGCCTTATCTGGGTACAGCTGCCCGAAAACAATTCCCCACGGCTGCTGTAGCCACAGAGTGGGAGGCTGCAGAGGGCAGCACTGCCATGCACTTGGCTTGCACTACCCATCCCAGTACAGCACAGGCAATAAAAATGAAACATGAACTTTATTAACCTCCTGGCTGCATGGATCATAAAATTTCCGTGATTTTAAGGTCTCCCTGAAAACTCTTAGCAGACTAAGAGTGGACTCTTAACAGTATCGGATTTTGTACGTGCTGACACCATAGCTTGCCCTTGGTGGTGAAAGCTCGGACAAAACCCCTTCCAGTCCTGCCCATGCGTCCCATCACAAGATTTTCAGGAGCAACATTTTTTTGTGAGGCTGCACAAAAGCTTTGGTCACTATGACCAGAGTGGTTTGCAAATGCAAAGGGTAACTGGGACGTGGAGTGGCCAGAACAGGACCAGCATTGCCAACTCCAGAGACCACAAGAAGGGCAGAAAGTCAGCTATTTCTGCTGTGGCAGAAACTCAGGCTCATTCTAAGGCAGGAAGATGTAGAAAAGAGGAAGCAAAGACTCATCAGGGATGAAAAGGGGATTCCAATTCTTTCCTTAGCAAGACAAAGAGAGAGCCGAAAAAAGTCACTGAGTACAGGAACAGCCACAGGCCTGGCGACAATACCAGTGCTTGCTGCCACAGGATACAAAATCTGAAGGAAATTGGAAGCTGCAGCAAACAAGTGGTGCTCTCAGCTAATTGCTTGGCACCATATCAAGGCAGCGTTCAGTCTGCTTACAAGGTCTTTACATACTAATTCATCACTCACCTCAGCAGAAATACTAAATGAATTTAGAGAAGCTGGTCTATGAGTATTTATATTAATTTTAAGCATAGAGAAACTATTCAGTAGGTCTGTTCAGTAGGAGAGAGTTTCTCCGTCAACCTGCAGAACACAGAAAGGTCATGCATCACTCCCTCAGACACAGGAAAAAATCCAGCTTAGATTCAAACCTCATTTTGTGTAAGAGCTGCCCAAGATTAATCACTTAAGTATATAAATTAGCAAAGTGATCATTACTTGAAGAACTGTCACACACTTCACATTATATAGAGCTCACCATCATAATTTTCACATTACTTTAAAGAGATGAGGAGTTCTGCTGAGCAGCAAGGCTGACTCTGAACTGTAGGAACGACCTGCTTTAAAAAATAATAACAATGCTGACATTAAAAAAAAAGGAAAAGCAAGGAATAGGGATGGTGACCAATTAAAATGACAACTTTAAGTTTCAGTCCACAAAACCCAGTAGCATTAGACTTGTCTCAAATTCACTTACAGAGTAAGAAGCACATAACACCTTATGAAAACCATTACTGCTTTATTTCAGACATGAGGACTATACCAAGGGCTAACACAGTTTGAGGGGGAGCCACACATGCCATGGAATTAAAGAGAGCCGATGCATTAAAAAAACAGCTGCAGATCCAACAGCACTTAATGGTACTCTGAGAACATAAACCTCAGTTATCCCAGCTCTGGTGTTGACACTCCCTGCCAAACCTATCTGAACTGTGGTTTATCACTGCAGTATGTAGGAGTCCCATGAGATTTCAAGTGGGATATGACTTGCATGTTTTTCTTCTCCCATCATCTGCATGTGTGGACAAAGCTGTACTCAAAATAAATCAACATATACACACACGCTTATTACAGCACGTTCCTTAAGAGAGCCCACTTCTCTGCAAATCTACGTGGCTTTAAAGAGACTGACATATAAAAAGCATTGGGAGACTCTTCAAATGGGTTAAAAGCACAGGGGAGTCTAACTCACCGTTGTCAAGGATTTTAAATTACAATAACAAATATGCCTTTGGAGTCAAAAAAGCAATTACAGCATTTTCAGTAAAGTCTGGCTAGGTATCAGAAATATTTACAAAGATTAACAATATGGAACCCCAGTAAATGGTTTTCCAATCATTTGTGGCAAAACACCGCTCTTCAATCCGCACAGATTGCCTCTAGAGATACATGGAAAGAACAAACCTCTCTGAAGGAAACATGTGCTTGTCCATAGGCCCAGCTCCTGCCATGATGACACTTTCCAAAGTAACATGCCAGGCTCTCTTACATGCCACAATGCTGATCTCTTGCCACTTTCCAGGGCTAAATGCTGTAATTCAGTATTTGGGGTGTGATGCACCATTTTACATATTCACAATACATTATTACTTTTAATTAAAGGAGAATTATGTAAGACACACCCCAATGTCTTTTTTTAATAAGGCAGCACTGATTTTTTTTTTTTTAAAGAAAGGAAAAACATACTTCAGTAATGAGAAAATACAGTATCTGACAGGTAATCCATTTCTTGTATTGCACTATAGTTGAACATCTAGGCTCTTTATTGCTTTCAAGCTACACTCACGCTGTAATAATATCTCAAAAACTGCAAGATAATTATGCATATGATTTCAGGAAAGCAAAATTATGGCTAGCTAGAAGATGCCAAAACATATCCTTAACTATTTCCCATCTCCATCATTTCTGTACCCCCTACAGCAGTGAAAGAGGAAGAGACAGCAAGGAGAGCCTCACTTTATCCAACACCTGTAGCTCGTCACCACCTCAGTGTATCTGGCAATACATGTCAAAAAGAAAAATAGGTGTCCAATAAACAGAAGGGGAAAAAAATTTGGAAGAGCTAAAAATGGCAATAACTTCAGATATATATCACTGACAAAGCTATGATCCTTCTATCAGCATAATCCAAAATGGAACAGATGGAAGCTAAATGTGCTTTTATCCATCCCAGGCCCATAATGAACTGCAGGCTGCCCTCCCTGCCTGAATTCTCATTCACCATTTCAGGGCTGCTCTCTGCAATATCTCAAATGGATGCATTGCATGAACATTTAATACAATGACTGTTCTTCTGTCTTTACCACAACTTAACTTGACTTCCTATTGATAAGAAAATAACAAGGATATGACACAAATATTCAATGTTTCTCCAACATAAACGCTCTCCTTTATATATCTTCATAGTAGCCCACTGCTTAATTCCATTATTCATTCTCCTTAGCTCCAGCCATCATTGTATCTCATACCTTGACTTTTTTCTATTTGGCTTGCCTGCTGCCAGAAGTACACTCTCCCACCTCTGTGCTATTTTATTCTCATAGCTGAGAAATTTGTTCTCTGAGCAAAGATATATGTGGTGGTTTAGGAAGTTTATTTGAAGTTTTTCCTTAAGCCCCTCCTCTCTTCTTCCCTGCCCTTAGAAAATGAGGTGCACATTTAGAGATGACAGTAAGCCACAACACAAACTGTAAGGCAGGTGTCATGTCCTTCTGAAGGAAACCAGCCTCTGGTGTATCTAATCTTGTTTGGGGATGTTTATCCAATTTCAGCAAGGTCTCCACCGAGCTAGCTCAGGCTCTCATCAGCCTGTGTAAGCCTCCTGTTACTACCACTCTAACATTACTAAGAGCTTGAGTGTTGTTACAGTTCTTGACAGGCCCATTATTCCACCATGGTCTGGCAGCCCCTTGCTGGCCCCTCACTGCTGGTGAAGCGTGTCCTGTGGTGGCAGAACAAAAGGGGTACATGATGTCTAAGGCACCCCTGTCCCTCTCCCCCAGCACCTGCATCCCTGTGGCACCCAAGGCACAAGCACCTATACTACTTTACCACCATGTGCCTCCCGCTCCCATCTCTTGCCGGAGACAGCATCCCAGCAGGAGTGCTGCCAGCTCCTTCTGCCAAGGCCAAGGACAATAACGCGCTCTGTCTCCCGTGGCCACCGCGCCAAATGGTGGCATATGGCATCTTCCCCCCAGACTGTGTAGCTGCAGCACTGCAGTTGGCAAGCTGCAAAAATCACCCTTCCCTGGGTGTTTTCCGTCTCCCTTTTCCGTGCTGGCGTGCAGCCGTGGCTGACAGGGCTGTCACACTTTCCATTGTCACCCTGAAAGAAGCCCTTTGCGGAGCAGATCCTGCTGCCAGCCGTGGCAGCGTGGATAAAGGGCACGCTGCTCCAACACGTGCTGCCTGCAATGGACACCACGGAGTGGGAATGTTGGCTGCTGGGTAAGCAGTTCTTATCCCCCCACAGAACAGGATTTTTGGTCTGCAGCACAAGTCAACACAGCACCATCAAGCAGTGCTCCTCATCTTTATTCCTTCATTAATCATCACCTAAATCGTAGACTGGTTTCATTAACACCTGACAGTCAGCCATATGCTTTTAGTTTGAAGCTGTCTCTTCACAAACATACATCAATATCATATTCTTCCTTGCTGTTTCTTCCAGAAAATACAACGTAACCACGCAGTGAATTTCTGAGTATAGTAGGGATTTGAAATACAGCACAGAAGATAATGATTTCACATGCAGTTATGTCCATTAGCTTTATAAAAGGATGTATTTTAATTAGCAGAGATTTTCATCTCCAGAGATAGCAGTACAAGCTTTGACTCCATGAGGATAAACGAGGTAACACCACCCCAGAAGAGATATTCACATCCAACAGAACGTTCTTCCTTTCCTGTTAGCCTAACCTGATTTTTAACATGCTGAGAAACAAATCAGCACCACATAGTAGTACGTAACTGTGAAACTGGCTAATAAAAGGTAGCAATTCTGCTTTTCAGCCTTAAATTTGACACCTGTGCTGAAGAAGCAAAGAACAAACAAGGTCCTTGCAGTTACCATGAGCCTGAAAATTTTTGATCCACCCCTCTGATACAAGTTTGAATAAGAAGAAAGACAATGCTTTATTTTAAATAAGGATCAGTGTTCCCCAAGCACCAGTAATGGGAAAAGGGGAAGATGAAAGAGTCTGCAGAAGGGCTGGATGAAGAGCAAAGGACTTGTGAGCCTCTTTGTACCACAGCCACAAGGTGGAGGGTTAGGTCAGGCAGGAACACTCAAGCACACGAGAAAACATGAGGCATGTCTCCCTTAAGACCTGAAAAGTTTAGAAAAATAATCCAATTTCTATTTAGATGGCCTAGGCACTAGAAAGTACCATATTTTGAGCGTGTTTAGCTAAACCATCATTTAATCCAAGTGGAGCTTGTATTTCCCACTACTTTCAGAGACAAGAGGGCTTCACAAGCTCACTGCCTGTGTGCTTTTGCCTCCCATATTGGGAGCACAAGTTCTTTGGTGGACCAAGGAGGTGAGATCTGCCTTCAGACTCAGCATCAGCTTTCCAGACAGCTCCAGGAAAGTCACCTACCTTCTGCCTTTCCTGCCACTTTCAGTGGAATACCACCAGCTATTTGACAGAGGAAGTATATGCATTTGAATTGATTTACTTTTGCAGCTGCAGATGTTCTTACTGAAAATGGCAGTGAGCGTGGGATTTCTATTATTATCATTATTACATTATTGCAGAAGACTGGCAGGCATCTGTACTAGAGAATGCACCACTGGATAATGACATCTTGAATGTCTGTGCTTTGGAGCTTTCCTCCGTAACATTTCTCTCTCACTTCTTCCTACAATGCTATTTTCATTACTTAGTGTAATCAAGTACAGATTGTCTCTTAACAACTGAAATACAGAAAGTGCACACAGACAATTGTAGTAAAGGTATTATTGTCTTATAAAACCTTGCATGCTGACTAAAGCTACTAGATCCTCAATTCTGTGAGCAGAGGTAGACAGTGAAATAATCATTATGACAACTCATCAAAATAATGTCATCAGTGTGGGTATTTGGTACAATCTTTTCTCAAAAAGCTCGAGTTATCACTGCCTCTGATTTTTCCCAGTACTTCCTTCCCACTTCACAGACTGAGAATCTGAGTTTCAAACTGTGCTTTATGATATGTCGAGGATATTGCTGAAAGCAATAATGAAGTGAAAAACTGAAGCCCAGAACAGGGTAACCCACACAGAAGTACATCTGTTACTTCACAGGACTTTTTGATGTCACCACTAGAGGGACATACATGAAGCAAAAAAAAAAAAAAACCCAACCAACCAACCAAAAAAGCATTCCACAAAGCTGGGGTGTAACTTATCTTCAGCCCTAGAGAGTCTTCACCACCAGAGTTCAGGGATTTTCTCACACCTTAAGAGGACAATGACAAAAGCCAACATTGCCCCCACCCTCCAGTTTGGTCCCCACATCACTATCAGAAACTGTCTGAGCAACAACCTCTCATTCCAGTGACCTTTTTCACTCCCCACAGACCCCCTGGCTTTGTGGGAACTATCTCTGCATGTCTGGCACTACCTAAGCCATTTGCCAACATTGATGCTGATCATCAAGGGCCAGTGTCAGCTGCAGTGCTGAGGCAGAGGGAAAAAAAATAAAACTTTATTTTTGCTATGATTACATTTAAAAAACTCATGTCCCTAAATGTCATTTTAATGACAAAAGCTACATCCTCTCTAAGAGCAAATCCACTAATGGTACATGAAGATTACCACAAACCCAACCACTAAATTTGGTTTTTTGCCACATAAGTTTTTAAAGATGCCACTGCCATTATATTCCAAACTCTTCCGGGTAGCAGATGACCTCCAGAATGGCTCCACTGGATCACAGAGAAGCTCATACAATGACTTAACACACCTCAGATCACACGCACCACATGCTAAGCAGGTTCAATAAAAGCAGTCCACTTCTAAATTAAAAGACAAGTGAAAAATAGTATTTTGACTTCAGCTTCGTATACCATGCTTTAGTAATGGCATGTTTTTATGGAGTATTGGTATTATGGAGTCTGTGCAGTCTCCTGGCACATGAAATTAATTCCACTGATAAGAGATGATTAAGTGGAATTACTTTACATGAAATGAAAGATACAAGTGCTCAGGAGTTTTCAGAAGTGCTTTATCTGTCATATTTTCAAAACAGACTGTATCTAGGAAATAGCATTCAGAAAGTAGGCAATATTACTACTTCTTCTAGTATAAACACATGCTTTTAAAACCTAGTCTGCGCTTGTTTATAAAGATAGAAGGGATTCAAGATAATGGGGTTTATATATGAGGCTCATGTTTCACTCAGTACAAAGGTACACACCCAAACCATACAAGTAAGAATAAATTTGTTTATTCTGCACATGCTGCATACCTCAGAGAATGTATTTAGAAAGGGCTCTTATTTTTCTTTTCAATAGTTCTTGCATCTAGGTTTAATTCCTTCACTTTAAAAGCAGATAGTCAAAACTTTTACTATCAGAATTTTAGGCTGCAAAAACTTTTATAAACAACTGTTTCTATATTTAAATAAATCATGTTTAAATCAGCTATTCCAGGGTCTTCTTTGCTAGATACCAGTGCTTAAGTTCTACCAGAAAAGGGACCTCATCTTTAGAAAGGGAAAAGGTGCCTCATCCCCTTGCATAAAAAACAGGACATTTTCTGGTAGTTCTTTAGTAGCTCAAGTCTGAGTCACAGCAGTCTTGATCTTTAAACAGATGTGGCATTATGAGAGTATCTTCCGTATAAAAGAGAGAAGGCAAAACTACTCATGTCCTTTGAAGTGTGTGTCACAATCCCGTCTTGCCTCTCTTTCCCAAACCCCTAGTATACAGAGTATCACTAATTCAGACTTACATCATTAATATGCAAGGTTTGCACTACAGGTATCCTCTCAATTAAACATGCATTGACACAGAAAGGCAGGACTTGGTTTAATGTCACAGAAGGATTCACTGCTGGAACTGGCACAAAAAGCAGATGTCTTGAACTTGGTGCCTTCCTCCAATGCTGTTCAGTAGCCACGACAACAAAGGCACAAAAACATGGTTAAAAGGGATATTACATGCATTGACCTGTACAGAACTGAGCTTGAAACTGGCAGATTTTATGGTGGCAGCACAACAGCTTGGTGGCACGACCAGCCACCTCATTTCACAGGAATGTAGGACTGGGGATGGTTTGGGTTTTGCTTTTCCAGAAACTGTGAAAGAGACAAAACTGTTATGGGCACATCAAATAATTCTGCATCACGAGAGCTGCTGCTCGAGATGGGAAAGAGTTCATTTCCACTGAGCCCTCACCATTAACCTTGGGAGAAACATACACCAAAGCTTCAGCCAGCTTCATTTCCCTGGCTCCCTGGCTCCATGCATTTCCAAGGGTCACTTAAAAAAAGCAGTTTTGAGTCATCCTTTGAAGCATGAGAATGAGACAGTGCATGTCAATGTGTTAAAGTGCAGAGAGATGGCTCCCTACCAAACACATTTCTGAGAAATCGCTGGTAATAAGGATGGCAATGCATTCAGGAGACCTTCAATAAGGAGTGAGCAGCGCTCAAAGCTGCTTTAGCGCAATATGCGATTACACGGAGATATCTGTGCTCAGGAAGGCTGGTGCCCATTTGATTAAACAGCCTGTCTGCCTCCTCCAGAAGATATCAGAGGTACAATTAGTTCAGTCGGCAGTATCAGCAATGCCCTTGAGGTCCTGTGCTCCTGACGACTAATGAAGAGGCACTGCTGGCTGTCAGCACATGCAGGGGGAGGCATTCATCTTCATGGCAGCACCAATTAAATCCACCCGGGTCATACCAGGAGATAGAAATTCAGCGTGGGGAACAAGTCAAAGCAGCTGACTGGTTTAACAATTCATTTTTGGGTTTTATATCTTGGAGAAAAGGGCATAAATTCTGTGCTAGCTATGCTGATGGTATAGGGAATACAGAGAATCTGCATAACAGCAAAGGCAGGGAGAATAACTCAGGTGTGTGTTCACGTGTGCTGTGGAAAGGCTTTTTTTGCAGCAGGGCAGGAAATCTCTTAATACATGAACAATTTTCTCCTAAAGTCAAGGGAAGAGAACTCGCATAGTGCATTATGTTCCCAGCACTCTGCTAAGCCTTCAAGGAAAGCTACTTGCTGTACATGTGAGTGTATCCTCACTTAGGACATGGCAATTACTCCTGAGAAGATAAGGCAGGGAACTCTCACCCCGTATTTCTTACAAGGCTACACCCTTACAGAAAACACACAGTTCCATTTCAAAACAGGCTCAAAAACCTTCTAAAACATTTCTGTCCCAAAGACATCATGTCAAATTATGCCTGTCAGAGTCAAACATGCCAGCTAATCATCTGCCCTGCTTGGTGCCTCACTGGAGAGTCCAATCTTTCCCATCCCACAGAAGTCCTGCTGACACTATGACTTACAGGACTGCAAAGTACTCCTATCAAAACAGAATACTGAAATAGAAGACAGAGTAAGCACCTGGTAATCCAGCATGTTAAGGTACATGGGAGCACTACAGAGAAAATTGCTTGTTAAGCCAAAAAAAGATTTATCTGTAATTCCTACTTTGTCTAATGTGTGTCCCTTAGAGAAAAAAATGCAAGTGAACTTACCAAATACACATTTTCCAGGCCTTCGTGGACCCTTAATTAGACACTGTGAATCAGTAGGTGACAAGAATTAACACCTAGCATGGCCTTCCCATCTCAGGTGTTTGAGAACTCATGGTGAAAGCCTCAAAGGGCTTAATCTGCTAAACACTGTGTATCACCAGGGAACCGAAGAGGTTTTGGTAACTACAACAGACTGGCAGCCCTTTATCTTCTCAAACCTCACAACACATTCGTGGAGGCTGAGGGGCCTGTTCACTGACAGTGAAATCAGTGTGACATACACACATGCAAAACAGACCCCTCCTGACTCTCAGCCATGGGTCCACAGACCTAGCTATGCAAAGCCAAGCTGATTTAAAGGAGTAAAAGCCTATTGCAGTAGTAGAAGCAACATAGTTTGTTTTCCAACCTTCCCTGAAAGGGAAACTTAAAAAAACACAAACCTTCAAGACCCACCTCTCACTCCCTACCAGAAAAGTTAATTCACAAGAAATTCTGTTTGCCATACGGTATGCAATTAAATACAGAAACAAATAAAGAAAAAGGCCTGTGGGTGCCACTTTTTTTTCTTTTAATTAAAAAAAAAACGATGCTAGCAATTTCAAAGTTACCGGAATCAATATTTCACTCCCTTTCAGAGATTTTCTCATAATGTCACAGGCTTTTGGGAAATGCTCTAGTCAAAGACTTCACAAGTCCATAAAGTCAGCCTAGAAACCTGATGAAATACTACTCAGTGTTCTGAGAAAGGACAGTGTAAGAATTTCATGCCAGAAGAATGAGATTCAAACATGCTGCGAACAGCAACAACTGGAGTTCTCGAAAATAATAGAAAAAAATACTTCATAGGGCTCTCTCCACAGCAGCATCATGGAACACTTTCCTAACATCAATTTGTAAACCCTACTGCAGGCTTCTAAATTACCTGGAAATAATTCTTACAAGAAAAGCCCTAATGCAAAAGCAGCCAACTGTTAGAAGAGTACCAAAGAAGGAAAGACTGCTGGAGTATCAAAACCAAGTTCTGAGACAGGCTTGTACATGGCAGTCCAGTGAAACTGCTCTTCTATCACATCTTCCCCTGCTGAAGCACTTGGGAAGGTAGCTGAAGTATTTTAAGTATATGTCATATTTTGAATTACATCTTGTAGTTCTACTTGAAGAAGCAGAAGTTGTCTCATTGCAGCAATCCTTCTGGCCTGTTTTCAGTTTGTACCACAAAGGGAACTTCTGTTGCATGTATCACTGAACAACTGCTTTCTGAAATGATCACCATGCAGGGCTGTGCACAGAGAGAGCTCATCTAAACCAGAATAAAAATGGTACAGCTTTTCTCAGCAATATGTTTGGACTTGTTCCTTGACTACAGCTGTGAGGACTGACAAACTGACCTTAAACAAACAAAACCAGACAGTGCTGAAGGTAATTCCTGCCTTCTGGAGTCTCCACCATCCGTGACTCTAGATAAGATCTCATGTTCCCTGATAGGAAGGAGATAGCTCAGAATCCATAGGCATAAGAAATCAGCAGACACACAAGTGCAGAAAAAAGCATCAGCAGAGCCCACAAATGACTTTGCTGAAATATTACGGTTATTTCCTAACAGCCTGAAAACCCCCTAAGCGTGAAACTGTGCCTTAAGCCGCAGACACATAACTTGGGGTTGCACAGAGAATGCTCTCAGAGGTATAAACAGACTTTGGTAAATCTGTATTTTCAAAGTCCAAATTCACCCATGCAGGTTCACGTGCTGGACAATGGGGGAAAGTACAGCACAGACGCACAAAGTTTACAAGCAAAAGACTCCATGAGGAATATCAAAGATCAATGTTTGGAAATGCATGTTTTAGTTTAAGCAGTGCTAATAACATATGAAAACTCAGGCAACCAAAAAACTTATCGGAGAAATCTTTGGGATATTTGTGTCTCTAGGGGAACTCATGATTTAAGACCAGAGCACACAAACAGGTCACATGCTTGTTGAACATGGTCCTGTAAGTAACCCTGTCTTCAGTGTTGCTTTCTCATGAAATCTGCATGTAATACAGAACAGGGAAAAAGAAAGACATGATTTGATAACATGAAATGGTGAAATATCATTGGGAGTGGTCATATGGCATCTTACCTGTGAGGCCAAGCTGTAAAACAGAGGACATCAGCCAGGGCACAAGGATCTCAAATAACAGCAAACTGGTGAGGCAGCAGTATAAGCACTTTAATTTCCAGGATCAAAGTCCAGTCAATGATGAAGCACATTCTTTTGTCCATTCAATAACCATCACCTCTTCTAGGCCAATTGCCTACATAGTCCCATATTATTTTGAGCTGGTGATGCTTCCTGAGTGCATCAGGAAACAAGGATTCAAGTCCTCGAAGCTCCTACAAGCATCCAGACATCCTGGGAATGCTGCAGGCCCCTACTGCTAGGCTTTTCATAGTGCCCTTGCTCCAAATGCCTTCAGGCAGCAACCCTTGGCAAGTCCAGGGGACTCTAAAAATGCTGCTCGAGCCTTGTGCAAAAAATAGTGGACGAGTCTGAGCTTTCTACACCTCTGTGCTTGGCTTCTCCTGGTGCAAACGAGGTGCAGCAACTCGACTCAAGCAGGAATCCCATCTGCAAACCACCCCACGTGCCCCTGTTCTGCACCTCCGTACCTTTGGGTGGCATCTACTCCACTGAAACACAGCTAGGTCACCCCATTCAGTTCTGTGTGAACACAAATGCCTTCCCCATTACACCTGCACACCAAGATGAAAAGCTCAGGTTTCCTTTAGAAGGGAACAAATACACAGAATGACATTTTATCTTCTATATAAAACTCGCAACAATCAGCAAATACAACACAACCACTTGAATGAAGCTAATCATACAGCTTTGCTGCATGTGCATATTCCCCACAATAAAGGTGTTAATTTAAACTCTCTTCTGATTTCTGTTGACTATGAAACATTCCTCTGAGTGTGAGAGAAGCTGTTAATTAATAACTGCAGCCATCACTAATCACTTCATGGTCACTCTGACTCTGGTACAGAGAACTCCCACACAGAAGTGTGGCATGGGTCTTGTGCTGTACAGGAGACAGCTCCACTCCTGTAAATTAACTTTGTCAGCACAGCAACAGGGGGAAAAAATGAACCATTTTAAGTATTAAACCATGTAATGACTTAAGGAATGAACAGAATGTTTTCAAAATGCAAATTAAAGGCATCTGTATTTTAATTACAGCACGGAAACTGCAAGATACTTGCCTCCACAGACATTTTTTTCATTCATTTTCAGAGACGGCTGTGTATGGAGTATTAGCTTCATAGTATAAACCTACTCCTACATACATTCCCAAAATAATTTGAATGTATTACCAATAAACAAACACACGCACACAAGTTTTCAGGCCGCCTACAGACATGATAGACAAAAAGAGGACTTGTCACTTTTGCTTTTGGGATTATAACTATAATTGCTTCAACTTTTAATCCAGGGAAAACAGAACACAAGAGCAGTGCCATACCTTTAATACGACATTCATTTAAGATGACAAAATTTAAAAAAAAAAACCAAAAACAAATCTACAAATAGATCCCGTTGCCGTGTAGCTGATTTCTCATAGGAAAGCTAACAAAGGCTAAACAGAACCTCGGCTACAATACATTTCTCTCCAATACCCTCAATGAGCTCAGTTTTGTTGCTGCCAGCCTGTAAAACTGACTTTTATACTGAGTCACTACAGATGACAAACAGCTCCATTACAAAAGGCTGACAATACTTGCCTTGAGAAGCAGCAGTGACATGATGACAGTGGCAACACTCACTTCATCTTTGCATAAAATATAGTTGACACTTCCACTACACACCTACACTATGATGTCTCCACACTCAGTCTGACACTCAATTTCATCCCCCAAAGACCAGTGCTAGCTACGGCATGAAATGTCCTCACTTCCCAAAACCTTTTTTTTGCAATGAATCCTTGGCATAATATTTCACCGGGCAAATCTCTCCGGTATGAAGTCATTATAGCCACATGCTTGTTAGCGAGGCAGGGGGAATAAATATACTGGTGCTATCCTAAAACACATGCAAAAACCCACACTCAGAACTGAAAACAAGCAAACAAAACAAAAAAGCCTCCTTGATTCTCAGGGAGGCTCCAGATAAATAATGAACACAGCCCAAAAACTAACTGTAAATTACTTTTTAACTTGACTGCATAGGAAGATGGCATAACAAACATTTTGGGAAGTCACATGAGAGGTTGTGCTCCCTCAACAACACTGCCCATCAGTTCAGCAGCTGGCACTGCCGCTGCCAGCTACACTGACCATGGCTTTTTAAACTGAGCATGAAGGATGGCTCTGGGCTGAGACTTGGCACATAAGGGCTCAGGTTGGAAGACAATCAAGCAAGAGTTGCTGACACTCTGAAAACCAGAGATGAACAGTGAAATTACAAGAGCAGAAACAACACAGATGGTGGGTGAGAGTTAACAGTGTAGTGGTAAATCAAAACCTGAGTGAAACATTGCATTTTCTGGAGGCTTTCTACAATTTAGGCAACAGCCAGGTACTTTGGTAAAAGCATTCAAACTCATCTGCAAAGTACAGTCTGACCTCCAAATGTGTTGTACAAATGTGTTTGGGATAGGATCACACACAGAAAATAAGTGGTCTCTGGGGAAAGTATTTGAACATGCACAGAAGGACCTGCCTTCAAAATCTGAATCTTTGACTGTTCAAGCCTCACCATTTCCTACTATCCTGTTATCAGACAGATTTCCTACCATTAGGGAAAAATCAGAAGCTCTGAGGGAGCATTCTGCAGCTCAGTCTTGGCAGGTCCCATGCAGGCAGTGACCCTCTGGTGCCATTTATCTGCCTGCATGGTCGTACAGGAGGGTTTTTGTGCCTGCACTGCACATCTCAGGCCCACAGTTAAATATTCCACACCTGATGCCAAAATCACATAGACCAGAGGCATATCCATAAGCATACCCAGGGTGAACATTATCAGACAGATTAAGGTGCCATATTAACCAGGACATATGGAGAATTCTCTTAATTTTCAATGGAAACAAGATTTTAGTCAACCCCAGACTTGCACTGCTAATAATAATCTTCTTTCAATATTTTGAGCATATAAAAAAGATAGAGACTACAGTAAGAAACTTTCTCAAATCTGGTTGATTCAAAGTGGAGATACCACGCTGGCTTTCTTTGCATACAAACCCCTTATTGCACAGAGCTTTCATAAACATGCTTTGAAACCTACTTCATATTTCTTACACTTCTACAACATATCAAAACTTGACACATCAATGAAGGCAACTATATTTGTGCCCTGATGTTAACACGGTTTAAGACCAAGAACATGGAGGTGAGTTTCAATAGACATGACCATCTATTTGTCCATTCAAACAGTCATAATGGGATGTAAATTGAAAAGTTATTGAATAAACACAGTGGGCTGACTGGATATGGAAATGTAGAATCATTTCTGTTGGAAAAGACTCTTGAGATTGAGTCCAACCCTTAAACCAACATTGCAACATCCACCACTGAACCATGCCCCTAAACACACCACATCTACACATCTTTGGAATAACTCCAGGTGTGGTGACTCCCCTATTTACTTTCCACAAGTCTGTCCCCCAATGCTTGATTGCCCTTTAGGTGAAGAAATTTTTCCTAATATCCAGTCTAAACTCTCTCAGTGCAGCTTATGGCTGTTTCCTCTTGTTGTATCACTTATTACTAGGCAGAAAAGAGCAACCCCCATCTCACAACAACCTCCTTTCAGGTAGCTGTAGAGAACAATTAGGGTTCCCCCAGCCTCCTTTTCTCCAGGCTAGACATTCCCAGCTCCATCAGCTGCTCCTCATCAGACTTGTGTTCCAGACCCTTCCCCAGCTCTCCTGCCCTTCTCTGGACACGCTCCAGTATCTCAGTGTCTTTCTTGAACTGAGAAGCCTCGAACTGGATGCAGGATTTGAGGTGTGTGGCCTCACCAGTGCTGAGTACAGGAGGGACAGTCATTGCCCTGGTCCTGCTGGCCACACTATCTCTGATACAGGCCAGGATGCCATTGGCCTGCTTGGCCACCTGGGCACAAACTGTCCCACGTTCAGCTGCTGTTGCCCAGCACTCCGAGGTCTTTTTCTGCCAGGCAGCTTTCCAGCCACTCTTCCCCCAGCCTGTAGGGCAATATGGGATTGTTGTGACCCAAGTGCACGACCTGGCACTTTCTTTGCCCTTCAGAACTGCGTCCCACAGGTATCTGTCAGCCAACCTCCTAAACACTAGCCAATCACTTAAGCAATACAACTCAGTCAAGAGTACCACTCAATTGGCAGGGCAATGTTCTTTAGGAAGTCTACCTCAGGTAAAAAGCAACCAAAAATCCACAACTGAAAACAAGTTCAGGGTTTCAAAGCAGTGATGCTTGCTGTTGTTACAAGCTATTTATCCACCCACAGTGACCAGGGAACACTCTTAAGTGATGATACTGATGTCATTAAAAGGCCTTACACTGAAAAGCTGTTGATGCCAAGTTATGGATTCCTTTGTTGCCACAGGACACACTACTTCATAACCTCTAATATAATCTAAAATAATTACAAAACACACTTGTAACTGTTGCTGTGCCACTCAGTGGTGCAGCCCCTTGCAGTGAACAATCATGCTTTACACTGACAAATAAAAAACACATCCTTTTCCTGTGCAGACTGGGGGTGAATGAAAAAATTATGAATGAATGAATGAATGTATTAACAAATTAAGGCATCTTTTTTTTCCTTAAATTGAATCATTAATCACCTTCAGCTTCTGTTCTGGCAGAACAGATGTGGCCATTTATCACTGAGGACAAACTTCAAAGACTTTTCATATGGAGTAAAATATCCTACCTGGAACAACTTCAAAAAGGAACTTTCCTGGACTGTCTTCATTGCAGGGATGCTCAATTACTCTGTTGCCAGGCAGAAAGATGGCACCCTAAAGAAAAAACAACAAACATGGGATTAAAAATACTACAATGCTTCTGATATACTAATGCTTCTTCTTTTTGGGCTGGGTGGTACAGGAATTTGTGATGTTGCACCTGGGCACCTGACTTCCAAAGTGAGATTGAGGAGGGATTATCCCAAAAGCTAACATCACAGATCCCCTTAATTAACTGAGGCATTCAATAACAGCTTTAGGGTTTTTTTAATCTTTTAGGTATTTGATACCATGCAGATTTTTGTATTTATCACGTATCCTAATTCCACTGTCCTGTAGGAAAAAAACAAGACTAAATGAAAGGGTTAGTGAAAAGGTATGAAGTTGTACATGTGAAGCAGGTGAACTTACCAGCTAAGCTTATTGGCTAAAGCCAAAGGATCTATAGACAGAAGAGTAGCCTCAGTTTGTGGGGTGCATACCCAGTTCCTGCCTGGTGTCCTTTTGTACCATTCCAGGGAAGCAGTACAGAGAAAATATCCCACTTCCACCCACTGGCTGCAGCGTGCTGGTCTGCTGGTGCCACTGCAGGCACAGCAAGAGTCCTGTTCAAAGATGCATTTGCTGCAGGCAGAGGGGTGTTGGATAATCTCTGTGATGGGCATTGAACACTTTTATCACATCTTTACTATTTGAGAGGGCAGGTGGGGAACTTTAGCTGTGCATATTTAGTAACACTGGTTACCGAAAACAACCCCTGCAATCCTCAAAAATTTCTGGGGCTATGATGCAGACATTATTCCCCTTCCACCCTCCCCTTTGGTCCTGCTGACTCATGGGATGTATAGACTACCCCTTTCCTCTGAGAGCTCTTTCTCATTTTCAGAAATTACAGCTCCTAGTACTGTTTCAACCTCAGTTAGCAGGCAGTCCTTCATGAAACTGTGCTGGAATGGCTACTCAGGAGTAAATTCTTGAGCCAGCTTCCTAGGAATTTTATTAGGTACATTCTTATACAAGATGCATTAGGTACATCACTGTTAATGGGACATAATGCCTACTTACTAATATTTCCACAATTATGGCATAACGGGCCCTGCAACACCAAAGTAAACAACTTCGACAACTTATACAAGCTTAAACACAGAGTACCTCAAGTAATGTCCAAGGATAGTTGAGTCCAACACGGAACACCATTTTCCACGGTAGTTTCAACCAAACGCTGCTTTCACATATGTGTCAGATTCCTCATCTAAACAGCACTAAAGATATCCCTGCAGACACAAACCATCAGTTCTGACATCCAGTATTCTCTGCTATCACCTGTAACCTTCATTACAAGCAGAACCATTTACAATTATTGGGAAGAATGCTCTAGTCTTCTCACAAAGCAGACCTTGAAAACCGACAGGAAAAGGTCATCTGAAGAAACAGGTAACAAACATTTCACAAGAACAGTATTTGTACCAGCTGATGTGGAGTCTCCATAAGCTCCATATGGCCCTGTCAGTACATTGCTCTCTGCCAGCAGGTACAGTGAATCACAGGAAGCCAAAGTCAGAGTGCACAGGTATTTTATCAGATCATACAGAACCACCTGCATTAAACACCGTGATACTTGTGGCTGAAAACATGAAATGGAACAGCATTTTGCTGCAGTGGTATTGACAGCAAGTGTCAGCAGTTGTGGGCAGATTTCCCCACTCACTGCATATACAAATGGATTAAAAGCCTTGGTCCAATAGCCCTACTAGGAGCTATTTTCCTTCATTCCTGCTACAAGCAGCGCCTTTTATTAGTTGTCACACTCCAAAGCCTTCTGGGAAATACCTTATTAGGTAAGAATATCATCACAAACAAAAATGATTATATGCATGGTAAGTCATAAAATAGTTCAACTTCTCATACTAACACCTCGAGAAAAAACAGCAACTATAAGGAATACTTTTTTCTGAGAATTATGTGAGAAGAATCTCTAAAAAACATTTTTAACTACATGTATTTTTGTCACATGTAATAGACCATTGAAGTTGACACAATTTTATCACCCACTTTAACTTTCAAATCAAGCTGGTTTTACCTAAAAAACCCTCCAGCCAGCACACAGGATCAGCAGATCACTCTTCAAGCTAAAGTAAATCTCACTGGCGCGAGAACTTGCATCAGCAAAAGGCACATAACATATTTAAGCTAATTATATGTCTTGCTAGTCACTTAAACAAAAATACAGAATTAAGGAGACCTAGCCTACAGCACTGTAAACTAAAATCAATTTATGAGGCTGCAATTGAAAACTGGATTCAACTTTGCTGTCAGCTCATTAGCAACAGACATGCTGCAGTCTCATTACAATGTGATGCTTTCTGATTCTGTGATGTAAAACCCTTTAGTATTTACAGTGAGCTGTCTTAATGACAAATTTTTGAGAACACAGGAACAAAATGGTTATAATATTTTTAACCTTAGCACCTTCATTTCACAGATAAAACCTATTTCATGTACTAAAATGTAAAGCCTAAAGCCACACATAATAGCTAAGTTAGTATAAAGGGGAACCCAGACAGTAATATCATATAGAATATTTCCGTGGCTTAAAAAGCAAACGTGCTCAAGTGGCAATTTTATTTTACAGTCTATTTTCAATACTATTATTGGAAACATCAGTGCATGTGAACTACTTAAATATATATATTTGTGAGGGTTTTTTTTTAATTTAAAAAAATAGCTTTGTCTGTACAACATGCACCTGGGCTCCCCAGACTAGGGGAGAAAGCCTAGGAGAGAGATTGCAGCTCTTTCACTTCCCATTCTGTCTGCTTTCACACCCATCTGTCTGCCTTCACCACACAGCAACACTTCCCCCTCGCTAAGTTTTGGGGCTGTCTGAATAACTGCACTGGGACTATGTGGAGCATCCCTTTGCTTTGCTTCTCAGCAGCTGGCAGCATGTTTCACAAGAACACTGACACCTAAGGAACACATCTGTAGTGTAACAAAGCCCCTGTGGCCCCTCATGTGGCACAGCCCTGGCTGCTGGGTATTTGATATGAACAGGGTCCCCACATCACTGTCGGTCCCCTTGGCTCTATTGCCTTTCAGAGCTCTTAAGGTGCAACACCAGGCCCATCCTTACAGCTTGGATAGTCCAAAAAGCACAGACCGTGTAAGTCAGTCGCAAAGCTTCAACAAGTTAAAGGTCTGTTTTTCTCCATGAGTATCAAACTCCAGAGGGAAGTAAGAGAAAACCACCTATATACACATAGACACCTAACAAGAAAATAATTTGCATGCAAGAGAGGAAGGTAATTTCCAGAGGAAATACATGTTTTGACTTTGGTGGCAGTGTATGAGTGCATGTAAATGTTCCATAATAAGAAAACTTCACCTTCTTTCACATCAAACTCTACAGCTCACTCAAAACTGCTAAAAAAAACCCCAAATCTCAACCCAAGACTGCAGATTGGACCAGATTAATATTCTGCTTTCAAAAAACCCCAAAAAACCCCACAAAACATCACAGTGCCAGCCGGGTGGCAGAAATACAGAAACATGTGAAAAAGGGAAGTGGGAGAAAAATGTGGCCCTGACCAAATTTCCTCCTCACTGCCATTGCCATTCTGTGTGCAGGCCACGTCAGCAGTGTTCTGCAGAGCTCCTACTGTGGTATGCCTGGGTTAGTTTCTGATTTCCAACACTTTCGTCCTTAGCAGGGCAGTTCTGCTTCTCTAGCTGAGTGTTCAGGATGACTCAGCATGCCGGAGAAGTTTGAGTTGCTCAAGAAGCACTGGCTTTTCCCTCAGTGAGCATCAAGCCCATTTTCAAAGGAGGTTCTCACAAACATGGATTTTTCTATAGTACACTGTTGCTTCAAACCAAAGATCACCTAAACAGTAGAGCAATAACAGTTGTTAAAATCAAAAACCTGCATATATGAAGCCTTTAACTTAAGAAAAATTACTACCGTGTTAACAAGGTGCTTGATAGAATCCTGTAGTGCAGCAAGAATGACATCAATCTACTTTGGATTAGAGTCACAGCACGATGAACAGCCTTGCTGAAATAGATGTTTTATCCCATGCTGGTCCCCTGAAACACTTTCAGTGCCATTCAGCAGCTGGACTTCATGAGGAAGCACGGAAGAGGAGGCAGGATGGCCACCGAACAAGTGCTTCATGAGGACCAGCTGACAGATGGTATTTCTGTTCTGCACGCTCTGTATAACACATTGCAGCAGAGCCTCTTTCTCATTCTGCTCCACTACTTTGCCTTACCTACACTTTCCCCAGCCTTGTTTGAACTTCATTTTCTAAAGCACACTTAGCACCTGTGTTCAAGAGGGACCAGGTTTTCCCCAAGAAAGTTTATGATACAAGGAATTCCCATGCTTTTAAGATGCTGACTGTCAACTACAAAGACAAACACATGATTTTTCAGTATCTCTGGATAGATTTTACTCAGAAAGCATGTAGATACATGAGGAACTTAACTGCTTTCTTGCCAAAATAATGTTTTCAGGATTTATTCTAATACAGTTTTCCAAGGCTTTAACTGTTCTATTTGCTTGCTTGTAGCTTGTCCTGCCACCCTTTAAGAAGTTACTTCAGAAGTACATAGTACCAGCAGTTATACCTTCTTTCCTTTCCAGCTCTGATTCACTGAATTCTACTTGGACTTTCAAGATTGGTGCTGCATTTAGATATCTCTTTTTCTTGTTTCATGGAAAACTCTCCACAGGACTTTTTTTTCTGCTACCTTTTAGAGGATCTTCACATAGCTTCTTCCTCTATGCCTGCTGCTAGAGGTTGGTTAACCAGTTAACCACAACACAGAAGTGGATGTGTTGGTTTGGCAGCAGTTTCCAGGGTTTTATCCATGCCACAGCGCAGCTCCTGAACAAACACAACCCAGCTATTCATGCCTCTCTGCAAGAAAGGTTCCCAAGTCAGCTGGACTGTGTCCCTCAGAAAAAACAAAACCCAACCCAGTCATCAGAAACAGTGCTAAGATCTGCAGCCCATGATCAATTGTTCCTCCCCACACCAAGACCTCTCCCTCCCTCAGTGGTGTCACTCTAAATATCTCCACAGCCCCTTGAAAAGGTTCTCTCAGAGAGGGAGGATGCAGTAAAGAAGCATCAGCTGTCAGAGAGGCAGGACAGGCCCCAGCCAGGAAAGAGGCAGCTGATGGAGAGGATGAAGAGGCAGAAAGGATCTCTGGGGACACATGTCTTCTGTATGACTCACAGCCACACACAACGCAGCAGTGTTCTGTGGTTTCTTTTGTCACTGCTGCTGTTTCTGGAAAGTCTTAATTGTCATACTTAAGAACAACAGTGCACTTCAACTCAGATGACATCTTAAACTACATTTAGTGGATGATGTTCTGAACATCATTAGTATTTACAAGGTCACAGCCTGAAAGGCATCCACTGTATTTCACAGAGGACCCTGTTAATCAACCTAAATTAAATCATACACCCAATACATATGCACAAGTATATTTCTACATGTGTATACAGATGTGTATGCGTATTGTGAATTTATAAACAAGTGATGCATGGCAAAGAAGGACAAAGTGAACTCAAAGTTGTTATCAGTTAACTACAAATCCTCATTCCTCACATTACTGTTTTCGCTTTTAAACTACCACAAAAACAGATCTCAAGTCCAAGTGAGCCCTTTGCACTGTCAGGAGCCTACAGACATGAAGTGAGGAGGAAAATTTAGCACAGGCAGAAATCCACTTAGTACTGAGGTCAATAATAAAAACTGCACTGTGCTCACTAAAAGCAGATTGACTGCAGTAACTAAAATTTCTACTCGATTTCCCCTATTACAATGCATTCCCAAAATCCCACTTGCTGCCAAAGGGCAGAGCAACTCTGAAAGCCAGCCCTTTCATTTAAGTGCCTACGCAGAGATATCTGTATCCCAAACTGGGGCCTGAGCAAGCTCACCAGCTGGCTCCAACCCTGGATCAGGGCTGAGGCAGAGCTGCCTTGGCTGCCCCTAGCTGGGCAAAGGGTGGCTGTCATGAGCAGACCTAAAAGACATACAAGGCTGTAACTTCAACTCAAGCATTATTAATGTTCTGACTAATAATCACCAGTGATAGTTTGAAGTTATAAAATTGCTGTTCTTCAGTTTAAACAGGAAGTATTTTTGTCCAGAGATCTCTTATACCTTCATGTGCATTCAGGGTTTAAAATCTTACCGGCAAACACTACATAAGGGAAGAAGTTTTGCTGCTTTTACTGGACTGTCACTGTTACATATGTGCAATATCAGGTTTTCTAGCACACATGACAATAGTGGGACAATTAAAAACTAAATACAAGCTATAATTTTTTTTAATTGCAAGAATAATATTTGTAATTTTTATTGTAGGAGTGGATTTTTATACCACTTAAGGAACCAAAGGTCTGGAAGAAGAACAATTACTGCAGCAGGTGATACAGTGTTTGTCTTGCAGTTAATGCAGCATTTACAGCTTTGCAATATGCACAAGGAGAGAATAACAGAGGGGCTGGGAGGGGCAGCTATTCAGATTTTAGGGGGTATGTAACGTGCCAGGAATGAAGACAGAGAAGGACAGAAAAAAAAACACAAAACAAACGACCAAACAAAAAACAAACAAAAACACCAAAAACAAACAAACCCCAAAACAACAACAACAAAAAGGTTGGTTGGGTAAAATTAAGCCAATTCACAGCATACACTTTTCTGGCATAAATTCCATTACATTTTCTTGCTCCAGGGCGTTAAGACATTTCTACAGTTTGTTTCTGTTGAAGAATGAGAATTGTTTAGTTCTCATAAACTCCACCAACAGGAGCATAAATGAGATTTGTTTAACTAAAGAAAGATTCAAACGTACCTCAAAGGGTAATGTTCCAAAAAAGAGGTAAATTCACCTCTGTGGTAGTGAATACCATATATACCATTTGTACTGAGCACCAAAACATTTATTCTGACATGATAGAGATGACAGTTTTACTACGATGTGATTACACTTTCCTAAAAGATTTTCCTATCTTTCTCTCCTGCCAGATATTTCACTCAATGGCTGAGTGCCCCTCTCTGCTTGAGAGAACCTTCTTTCCTCAAGAATGAAGTAATCTTGGCTGGAGCAGCCACTAGAAAAAATTCCCTTAATTTGTTCCACAAGCGAAAGCTCATACCAAGTTGAACTATTAACACCACAAAAAATTGTTTGCCCAAACCCAGATTCATATATGCCTATAGTTTTCATTTCTCTAGTAAGGGTGACCTATTCCTGAATGTGTTTGAGACAATGTCTGAAATTACTGAAAGCTTTTTTTTCCTCTTTCTGAATGTTTTCCAGCACCAACCTCTACCTTACATTTCAAAGTAAAACTTAACATGCTCTCTTCCTACCTCTAAACTCTGCCTGCTATTTTAAAGAGTTCCAGACTGATCTTGGATTAGTATGAAGCAGCTTTCCTTTCTAAAGCAGATTTTCTGTGGTATCTAGAGAAGCTTTAACACCTCTATTTTACCCACCCTCTCCTGGCTGCTTTCTAATGAATGGGCTTATTCAATTACATATCACCAGCTTTTGTGAGAAACACTGCTCCTCACACAGAGATTCTGCTTTTCTTTCCCAGGTTTGTCACAATGGGGTATAAAGAACTGGGGATATAATTACAGGGGGTGAGCCAATTCATGAGGAACACTCTTGAGAGTTACCTTGGGCAGGAAAGCATGGTGTGCATCCTACTCCACTTCCAGAAGGAGGAATTAAGACTGTGATCCGGGATAGGTGAAACAGGTATGATAGGACTGAGGTCAGTTAAGAGAATAGGACAGGCCACAGGGTTCTGAGGCTGGGAGATGTTGTGGGATCTCTACACCATAAAGCACCTTCCTGGGGAACCCACCGTGCAATTGTCATATTGTTTACAGAAATGACCCCTGGTATTTTCCAAAGGCAAACAAAAAGGAAATATATAAAAAAAAATTAGAGATTGCACTGAGTTTAAGGACTCAAGAATACAAGCATTGGTTATTTACTACACGCATACATGGAAGTTTTGCTAAAATTAGCCTTCACAATGATCATAAAAATTTTGATCAATAGACAACAGTGGAATGGGGCACTACGGAATTACTACAGAAGATATTTACTACAGGAAAAGTATTACATCCAGTAGCTCTGCTCAGTAAGGAATTCAGCTTATTATTAGCTAAAACTATTTTCCCAAAGAAAAAAAAAGCCAATAAAGCACCAGAACACCAAGGATCAAGGAAAAGGAAATTCACTGACTTCTAGTCCTGAGAACATCTAGGTCAAAACAATGTAATTATTCCCCAAAAGGACGATATTTGACAAGGGCAAAGTTTCAAGTATGACCTCTCGTTTATATACAGAGCTCTCCAGTGACAGTCTGGACAGATACAGCAACACTGTGAGATAGACAGGTCAGTTCAGGAGCCTGGCTGACAGAGTCCTCCCCTGTGAGGCAGTGCTGAAGGGCAAAGGAGTCCAAAAAGGCTAGACATACTTCAAGGAGGAAATCAAAGATGCAGGAACAGGCCATCCCCTTGTGCCAAAACACAGGCTGGTGGGGAAGAAGACCAGCATGGCTGAAGACAGAGCTTTGGGTGGAACTCAAGGAAAAAGGAGGCTTTAAGACCTCTGAAAGAAGGGGCAGGTAACTCAGAGGGGCTGCAAGGATGTGGTGAGGTTATGCAGGGAGTAAATTAGAAGGGCCAAAGCCCAACTAGAACTTAATCTGGGTACTGCTGCAAAAGACAGTAAAAATGTATGTACTAACACATGGGCAACGAAAGATGGGCTAAGGAGAATCTCCATCCTTTACTGGATGGGGGTGAGAAAATCACAAAAGGTGAGGAAAAGGCTGAGGTACTCAATCCCTTCTTTGGGATCAAGCCCAGGCAGCATGGGTTTATGACAGGCAGGTCCTCTTCGGGTAACTTGATCTCCTTCTATGACAAGGGGATCCCCTTAGTGCATGAGGAAAAGGCTGTGGATGTTTATCTACGACCAGACAGTAAAGCCTTTGACAGCATTTCCCATAGTATTGTCCTGGAGAAAGTGGCTGGTCATGGCTTGGACAGGGGTACTCTTCACTGGGTTAAAAAACTGGCTGGATGGCTGCACACAGAGAATGGTGGCAAATAGAGTTAAAACCAGCTGGCAGCCAGTCACAAGTGGTGTTGATCTGCTGGACAGTCGGAAATATCTGCAGAAGGATCTGGGCAAGCTAGATTGATGGGCCAATTGTATGAGGTTCCACAAGGCCAAGTGCCAGGTCCTGCCCTTGGGTCACAACAACCCCAGGCAGTGCTACAGGCTGGAGAACAGTGGCTGGGAAGCTGTCTGGCACAAAAGGACCTGGGGATGCTGGCTGACAGTGGCTGAACATGAGCCAGTGTGTGCCCAGGTGGCCAAGAAGGCCAATGGCATCCTGGTCTGTATCAGGAATCCTGTGGCCAGCAGGACCAGGGTAGTGACTGTCCCTCTGTACTTGGCACTCATGAGGCTGCATCTCAAATCCTGTGTTCAGTTTGGGCCCCTCATGACAAGAAAGACAGTGAGGTGATGGAGCAAGACCAGAGAAGGGCAACAGAGCGGGGGAAGGGTCTTAAGGGTAAATCCTATGAGGAGCAGCTGGGGCTGTTTAGCCTGGAGAAAAGGAGGCTGAGAAGAGACCTTGTTGCTCTCTACAGCTACCTGAAAGAAAGATGAGCGTTGGTCTCTTCTCCTTAATAACAGAGATAAGAGGAAATGGCCTCAAGCAGTGCCAGAGGAGGCTGATATTGAATATTGGGAAAAATTTCTTCACTGAAAGTGTTGTCAAGCATTGGAACAGGGTGCCAAAAGAAGTGGTGGACTCACCACGCCTGGAGGTATTTAAAAGACATGTAGATGTGGCACTTAGGGACATGGTTTAGTGGTGGACTTGGCAGTATCAGGTTTTGGTTGGACTCCTACATGATCTTAGAGGTCTTTCCCAACTTAAATGACTTCATGATTCTATATATGATTGAGCAGGTTAAATCAAGTCAGTCATTAAATACTGAACCAAACGTTTTTTAATATAAGACTCAGAGGGGGAAAAAAAAAGACCCTAAACCTAAACTTTTTATTTCATCTTGGTTTCTTTTCTCAATTTGAAAAGGTGGGCAACCAGTGGTCACTGCACGCCAGGTGCCTTAGCTCCAAGGGTTGAGTAGATATCATTTATACACTCTATTTCGTTTAATTCCCACAGGTAATGGAAAGGATTAGAATATAGTCCATGAGAGAAAGATAAACAGAGTGACCAGAACTGCTAATGCCACAGTCAGATTTCCTTATGGAGGGAAGTGGATAGGAAGGGAAGTCAGACTGCTTCTGGCCATAGGAAGTAACTCTCAGCTTTCCAAGTTTCTCATCTAGGATGATTATATCCTTCCCTCCCAGCCCTTTCTTCAGCATTTCTTACAGATTGAGCTTATAGCAGTCTTGGTTTTCAAAGATTATACTCTGCCCTTATAAAGACTACTAAAGGGATGATATTGGGCTCTTTAAATTGAAAAATCAAATTAAAGAAATAGTTTTTAAACACACAAGCCCCACCTTTGTTCTCTGGGTTCAGTGTGCACAGGAGAAGAAGTAGCAGACAGCTGAAGAGCACAGCCTTGAGAGACTGAAGTCTTCAGCTCTGAAACACTCTGAATATAGATAAAGACAAGTATTTATCGGGAACTGGTAACATACAACTGCTCTTGCCTTGAGAAAAGGGATAATTCAAATCAGTTTGTTCAGTTTTGGTTGGTTGTTTTATGACTTTCATGTTGAATTTAAGAAGTAAAATCCTTTCCAACCACAAAACACAGGTTTTTCTTCCAGGAAAGTGATATATGGCCAAGCATTTCACCTTGGACAATTCATTTCCATGGCAATATGCAGTAAAGGTTGAAGTTGCTGCAGATTTCCTAGAAATT
Organism: Campylorhamphus procurvoides; assembly: GCA_013396655.1. Classification (NCBI taxonomy): domain Eukaryota; kingdom Metazoa; phylum Chordata; class Aves; order Passeriformes; family Dendrocolaptidae; genus Campylorhamphus; species Campylorhamphus procurvoides. The sequence continues at coordinate 1,028,348 of WBMV01002070.1, forward strand.
ACACATGAAGTTCAACCTTTACATCATAAAAAGGATGGCAGAGAAATATGGAAACAGGAGTACAATTCCAGTGAAGTTGTTTCTTCTTTTCCTGTATGAATGTTCCTGTAGCTTTTGTCTAGCAAGAATACTCCCACGGAGATTGCTTGTCTTATACAAGTTATCATCTTGCAGTTTTTTATTGGAAAAAAAAAAATTAGTTTCACATGGAAAAAGTCTGAGGTTAATGGCCAAGGTTAACTATTTTTTGCTAGGTTTTCAAATGCCTATATTGCTTGTTGTTTTAACATCTATATATTGTTTATATTTCATCTACACAGTAAATGTTTTATGAGCACAGCTTCAAAGTGCTACTGCATTATACAAATACCACAGTGACACAAAATAAATAGTTCATTTAGCTTTCTGACATTTGTGTAAGATACTTTGTTGGTCCTTATTTAAAGACCAATTGCTGCATTAATTAGCAGCAATCCTATCTCAGGGAGATGAGGGTCACGTCTTTTGTGCTATTTACACAAAATAGATGACATCTAAGCAATTAACACAACTCAAAAACTCTGATTCCCTGATTACAAATTATTTCTCCATCAGCACGATTTGTGTACACTAGATATTTCCAGGTTTTACTTTTGGTTCAGCATCATAATTTCGTTCACTCATCCTGTGATACTGTTTCCAGTTTAAAACTGGAGTTCTTGGATAATTTCTCATCTGTATAACTGATCTGAATCACGATCTGTATTCAGCACTATTTCAAGTCACAGCAAGTCCATGAACTGCTGTGGATCACAAACCCAACATAGGATAATGCAATAACCACTCAAAGTCCACCATAACCAAATCCTCTCAGTGCTGGTTTAACTGACCTATTGTTTCCCCCTGGACATAGCTCCCATACTTATCTCCTCTGACAGCCAGGATAGAAAGGCCAGTTTGCTGCTCCAGGAGGGATTTAGAAGGAACATGATGAAAAATCACAGTCACAGGCTAACAGGCAGGAAGGGGCTACACTCAAAAAGTAATCATAGAAGAATATCCACTTTCCCAGCTTTTATCTCAGCAGTTTGGTTACAAGGACACTATTGGAGACTACACCCAAAGCCTTCATGAACCTGAGCTATACAGCTTCTCCCTCTTCATGCAAAAGGCTCCAGAATGACTTGCTCCTGGACCTTACCAGGGACTGCAGGGAGGCTGACCTTTTGAATTAAAGACATCTTTTAAAAATAGCTAATATTTTTCAAGATTGTGCTGTCTCAAAATAGCATTTACTTCACTGAGAGTAAATAAGACTTCCATGATCTGGATTTTTACTGACTTCTCTGAATAACACCAAAGGTATTTTACAACACTCAGTAAATGCATGGCAAGAATAACTGAGTGTACTTGGGTTTATTGCAGCTTTTTATAGGTTTACATATTTAAATATTAAACCATCATTTATATGCTTTTCCACAAGACAGTGTGGCAAGCTTTCTGCAGATCTGTTGAGGGGGACATATCTTGTAGAGTGCCAGATAGTCTAGGGTAAAAATGGGTTCTGGGTGACTGGAGGCCAACATTATTAACTGCGCTGTAGCAGCTGCTCTGTTCCAACTGTATTAATATAAATACCTTAGATTTCATGTTGCTATTTTAATAAGTTATCAAAATATAAATGACCATGAAGGTCTTGACCGTCTGCAAGAGAAACCGCAGCAGCCTTTACAAAAGCAGAGGATGAGCTGCAGTTTATGCAAGAGAAGAAACCAAGTAAAGTTTACGCAGCAGGTGAACAGAAACAAAGCTCCAGGTTTTCTGGCAAACACACTCATATTCTGGCCACTGGACTGCTCCCTGCCTGGAGTTATTGTTGAGAAGGGGCCTTTCTTCCAGCTATTAAGAAAAAATAGTTCATACCAGTCATCTGTTGTAAACAGTCTGAAATCTGCTTTTCTGAAAGAAAGACAGCTCCTGAAGTTTTAAGCATTTCTAGATGCACATTTATTTCTGTTGTACATTTGTTTTCTTGGAAGCAAAAACACAGGGCAAATATGTCAAATCACTCAGTCCACCAATCTGCAAGTAAAAAGGTTTGCTTTGGAGTCAAACCAGAAGTGGCCCCAGTTTCTGGCACACTCACAGCTACACAGAGAATACTGATTACAGCTGGAGGCTGGGATCATCATGGGAAACCAAGGTACCAATTAGAACATGGTGGAGGGGTGTCTCAAATTTATAGTAACTTGTGAAAATTATCACACTGTTTTGTCCACGGGACAAAATGTAGTTGACTCAAAAGAAAAACAAAAATGCTCCTGAATTCCAATACTCACTTGAGCCATTGGCTCAAGGCTGCTTTAACAGGCTGCCTCAAAGCTTACTGAAGCCAGAATAGACAGTGAAAGTAATCAGTGATGTTTCATTGCTATTTTTAAAGGATATAATTTTACAACTCCTGTGCTGCTACCAGTGGCTGTTACTGATCGTGCTCATTACTTTGCCCATATACCTCGCAAATCTCTTCACAAATCATCTTCCTCTCTATTCTACCTCCTTACCCTCCTTGCTTTTACTTTTTCCAACACCTTTCTGCCTTCTACATCCATTCCACAACTTCACTGAGCTTCAGTCTGGTCATTCATAGCTTAACTAGAAGCTGTGTATTGTTTACTGAGCCAGAAATGATTTCCACATCCACAATAAAGCAAAGGCCAAGGAATTACATAGTGAGCATCCAGTATGCTTCTGGATAGAAAACAAGAGTGGCAATTCGTTGAATAGCACAGGCAAAAGCATCCTGTTGGGACTGTTCAGCATGGAGGGAAGGCTTTGAGGAGACCTTCCAGTGGCCTTCCAGTACCCCAAAGAGGGGCTACAAGAGAGCTGGAGAGGGACTTTTAACAAGGGCATGTAGGACAAGAGGGTATGGCCTTAAGATGAAGGAAAGTAAGTTTAGATTAGATATTAGGAAAAAATTCTTTACTGTGAGGGTGATGAGGCATTGGAACAGGTTGCCCAGAGAAGGTGTGGATGCCCTGTCCCTGGAAGTGTTCAAGACCAGGTTGGATGGAGCTCTGAGTAACCTTCTCTAGGTTCCCTAATCATGGCAAGGCATTTGGAGCTAGATGATCATTAAGGCCCCTCCCAACCCTAATCATTCTGTAATTCTGTGATCCTAGTAAGCTGTGGTCTTTCAGACTGTTGGCAGTCTAAGGCCCTTAGGCAATGCACCTAATTTGTAAGTGATAAAAATCCAACACACACACTTTCTGCAGACTTAAGAGGATGACATTCATCCTTATCCAGATGTTTCAAGTCATGTATTCCACACGACCTGATTCCCTTCTGAAAAGAGGCTGCAGAAAGAAGACTTGTGAGCCCTTTTCCTGCTGCTGCAGAAAAACGCTCCACCAAGCCATGTCTTGCACATCTTACTGTACTCAAAGGTTTTCTTACTCTCACACACAGAAACATAACATCCTACTTCATTTTTAGTTTCCTCTGAGAACCACATCCTCTTCCTTTTAGAAAATCCAGAGGAACTAATTTCCCATTAATCTAATGACATAACATGAGCTTGGGCATCCTTCGGCTCACAAAGAAACAGTCTCCAGGTGGCATTGAGCAAAAAGCCCATCCTCGGGGCTGTGCTGCACAAAAGCCATATTTAGAATGTAATGGTCCCTTTATTAGTTTGCTGTATTTCCAATTAAAACACCAGATCAACACCAGAGCTGCTCCACTTAGAAGCATTTGCCACATGGTACCTCAGAGCATCTCAGATAAGGGAAGTCTCAGCAAAGCAAAGTGACAACAATACTTAAACTTTTCCTGTTAAATACAGAGCAGTTCATTAAAATCTTTAACAGGTGGCAGGTTTGGCAGCTCCATTGTGTGTAGGCCCTAGACAGATTTATCATGCTTTTCATTTTAAAACATTTATGTGAACACACTTGCTGAGACAAATTATCTTGTTCACAAAAGCATCCTGATCAAGGCTGCCATTTGAGCTGTTACATCAATCAAATTATCTTGTAAAAATGTTAGCATCAATTTTGACAAACAGCATCTCATATTTATGGCTTTGGAGCTCTCTTTGTTATTTTCTTATTCTAATTCTGGTATTTTTAACATTTTAAATCTACAGTAGTCAAATACCAAACATAAACTGGCTGAGTCACTTAAAGTAGCTGGATGGATACCCCAAGCAGAGCAGACAGTGGGTGAATTGCTTCTGAATGTGTTTCTCAGCAATTAAAGATACCTAGACTGACAGGCAGATGTTGGGAGTTCAGTGCCAGGAGTTGACATGAAGGGCTGCCTTTATGGAAAAGCAAGATTTCAGCCATTCCAAGGCTTTTCACTGAACAGCTGTCCTGGAAAACATTTGTCTAATGTGCAAATGCTGCTACAATTTCCATTTTTACCCAGAAACTGTGTGTGCATTTGCCTAAATGCACAAAACCCAGGTGCAATTCCCACCTTTTCCAACAAGCACCCAGAGGACAAGTCCCTCCTGTGGGACAGGTCAGGGGAGACAGGGTGCACATAAATCCTGGGTTAAACATTCCCACTGCAGGGGAAGAACACCATGGTCTCACATCCCAGACCCCATCACAAATGCTTGCTCTTTAGCCTGACACACATTTAAGTATTTATCCTATGAAAAACCTGTCCAGCAGAAAGCCGCTGAGTGACAGCCTAAATCTAAAAGAGAAGACTTTTAGATTCATTTTCTGGCTACATCAGGGGAGATATCTGAAGTGAGGCTTGGATCTATGCAGAATGAAGCAACTATCATAATTTCCACTCCTATGATCCACTGTCAGAGCCCCAGTCAAGAAGTGGGACTCCCTGGAATACACCTGGCCAAACAGGACAGAAAGGCTCTCCAGCTGGAGAGCTCCACTGAAGTGCCAAGACAATAAACATCATAGTCAAACACAAACAGCAGCAAGTTCATTTGAACCAACAGTATCCATCTATTTTTAGCAGGCTTTGTGTTAGAAATAAAAGGCTCTTTCCCACAACTCTGAATAAGAAACCCCCAAATCTAAACCATCTTTTGCTCTCATAAAAAGAGTTTGTATCAGTGATCACTCCAGGGAAACTTTCCTTTCTTTCTTCATTTCCCCCTTTTAAAGAAGAGAAGATCAACTGATGAGATGATATTCCACTCTAGAGGATCAAGCAGATTTTCATTTTGAAACACAGATCTGTACCACAGTTTAATGACCTTCCTCTTGAGTATAAGATACAGACTTGCATTCCCACTCACACAAGGATTTAAAAAGTTTTGAGTGCTGAGAAAAACTGAGGATAAAGAAAATTATAACACAAACAGCTTTATGCCCTATGAAAACCAAAGCAAGTACCAAAGCCTGTAAACGCTCCTATCCAATATTCAGCATGCAGTCCTTGTCACCAAGTTTCAGGGCCTTTTATCTGATACACAGCTGTTTTGTACCACATATTTAAGACTTTAGATATTTCTGGCCAAGAGACCTTTTAAATATGAGTGCCAGTCAAACAAATTACAGTCGTCATCAACCTTGTGGGATTCTCATTCTCTGTTATTAAACTGACACATCCACAGCATCTCTCCAAAGGGTGAGTAGGACACAGTCTCACATTATAGACACTGTCAGGCATTTTGGGCTTCTGTCCCTCATTATTATTAACATTAATATCCTGTTAGTATCAAGAGAGTTGCAATCTGCCCTGGTCCCTGCTATCCTATGCAATGTCTTTGCAACAAACAGACATTTGTAAGACAGGCATGTCAGAGCAATAACCACCAAGCCCTTTTTTGTTACTTAACATTTTAAAAACTGCTAACTACCTATTTTTCACCCGCCCAGTATGAACTCCTGAACTTGCTATTCTTAATTCCTAAAACTGAACTATCCTCATTTCCACAGGGAAAGAAAGACTTATCTGATAAACCTGAGATGTACAAAGGTGCTGCCATTGACCTGCTGTATTCAAGTTTTTTATACTACAGTATCATCAGTACAGCATCACCTCAGTTTCTCCTCTACTGCACTGTGTTATGTGCAATTGTTATAAAATTCAGCTGTTAAAAACCAAAAAGCATTTTATGTGCCTCTCTGCTGATAAAGAGTTAAACATCCTCTTTAAAGGTACTCTGGCAAGACTCCTCTCAACACACTTTTACACTGTTTGGTCTATTTTAAGAATCTTGGCAAGATTCTTGATGAGGCCAATGACTCCACCAAAGCCAGGGTTCAACACATTAAAAACAAGTAAAGCCCACCACCACCCAAGGGCTCTGGGTCAGTCCACACAGTGTTGGTGCCAAATCCAGGAGCAGCACCCTGGCCATACTGTCCAGTGGCAGCTCAACACTCCAGCAATTGTGAGATCTGAGAAAAGGTTTCACAAAAAAATTCACGAAGCTGCTCTGAACTATTTGACTTCCTACAATCAGTTATTACATGTTTTGCTACCAAAATTCTGCTTTCCTCTTGTGCCTTGCAATGAAATTGGCTGTTTGCTGCAGAGATGAGAAGAGGAAAGACTGCCAATTTAAAAGACAGGACATTTTAACTGATAAACAGCTGTTTTGTTTGCCCACATCTCACCATCTTCAATCAAGCCTTGCATTGCTGGGCTCTGGGCATTTCACTTGGATGAGACAAGTGCCTGCAGGGAGTGTTGTCCTTGTAGAACTGGCCTTGAGAGGCAGGAGTGGCTTCTTTTCCCAGTGCGCTGTCTTGAGCTAGAAAGGGAACAAGAGCAGCTCCGGAAAGCTAAAGTCACTTATGGAAATATTTTCAGACTGCCAACTGAAGAGTAAAGAGGATTTCAGGAATGCAGTTTAAGGTCATTCAGTTTTTATCTACTACACAAGCCACTCTGCCAGGCAGAGAACTAAAAAAGCCTCTTTCCCTAGCAACAAGTCATGTTGTACATGCTGCTCATTCAGCTGCAAATACGGCTTTTATCCCAGAGGTAATGGACTTAGGGAAGGCTATTCTTAAGCACTAATAAGCTAAAAGAACTCAATTATTTTAATTTCAAGACTAACGAGGCTCTCTTGTGAGCTATTCATTTTGCTTCTTCAGGAGCCATGTGCACTTGTACCACATCCAATAAATAAAAGGAAGGAAGAAAAAAGTCATCATGACTGGGCCCTTTTAATGGACAAAGACCTCCTACAGTGCTAAAATTCCCTTCAAACAGGAAAAGAGGAAGATCATAAAAAATCCCATCACCCACACAAAGGTCAAACTATAGACGAAACTATTATCACACAACTGCTTATCATCCCTAATTGTTGGGAAATTCTTACAGTATTTCGAGGGAGTATTTACTAGGGAACCCACCTGAACGCTGGTTTTCTCAGGCCACTCGATACTGACCCGATCAAGATTAGTCTAATGCACAAGTGCTCCTATCTGACAAGATCAAGGGATTATATGAGATTACAAGGAACAGGACCACTGTTAACAGCTTGTCACCTTCACTTTGGGAAAGGAGTCCTTGTGAAGGCTAACCACCTTATCTTCCTCTGCGGCCACCAAAGACTGACTGCCACAAGCCTCCAATCACACCTTTAAAAAACTTAAAGCATACAGGGGGGTTGCTAACCACTGGTGGACAAAGTTATCTCTGGTGTTCGAAGGTAAGGTGGAAGACAGCCTCTATCTTGTGTGGGGAAGAAAACCCTACTATTTTGTCAACATCTTGGCACTTCCAATATTTTATTATTACTCCCTTCTACCTAAAAAATACATTTAATTCTTGGCTAAGTCAGATAGTAATGATATGGCCTCTGCTGCTGCTAAAGCTTGATAATGTTTTACTGAAAGCATGAAACAAACAGAAAAAAAAAAGAAAATTAAGACATTATTCAGTGCTGCACGTCATGGTACTGACATCAAAATATAACTTCCATTTCCCACATCTCTGCTATTTGATTTGCACTCCTCTAACTCTGCCTGGCTGTTCTTCATATAATGCTAGCCAAGCACACAACACAAGGCATCTCTCTAGGTCCCTCCTCTCTCTGCCACTATGACAGAGTGGCTCTCTGAATCTAATTTAGTTTCCTGCTAGCTCAGTCATGACACCTGAAATCCTTCAACCACCCTTTTTTTTTCCTCATGGCTGTTTACAACACACAGATGCGAGTCTGTAAAAGATGCCTGCACAGACCAGAGAGCAGAGTGATGGCCAGAGGCAGCAATGTTCCACCACTCCATCTCACCTCCACTGCTTCACAGGTTCCTGGAAACCTTTTGCCACCATTTTTGCTTTGCCTCGTTCCCACTCCCATCAATTTTCCAACAAAACAAACTATAATAAAATCCTTTGCAAAGGCTTCAGGTTCTGATCACTGTCACTATTTTCAGAAATGTACAACTTACTAGGAAAAAAGTAAAAGGGATATTCGAGTGTCCAAAAAAACTGTCCCCCTCCAAGTGCAAGCCATTGCTGAAGCTCAACTTGTCTGCTGGCCAGCATGGCAGGCAGCTCAGTATACAGTATTTTCTAGTTCAGTTTCACAGAATCTTGCTACAATACAGAATAATTTACATATGCTCATGTGTCTTCTTCAAATCCAGACTTTTTTTTCCATTGTTAATGACTTATTGAGGCATTTTAATTATTTGCTGCAGCATCAGGTCTGAGATGATAAAGCAGTGAACCGTAGTTTTAGGCAACGTGTCCCCAAAAGAAGCCTCATTTTTCATACAGTCAGTGTATCCATCTGAAGACTGAAAACTCATCAACCATGGCTCCACAAGTTTAACCCAAGTTTTATTTGCACACTGAGATAAATAATTTTCAGTAAGCAAAAGGCAATCTGACTCCCGGTCTAAATACATAAGCTACTGAGTCGGTCTTTCACAAGTCAGTGTAAACATGGAATTAGCCAGTGAGGGAGGGGAAAAAACAAAAAATCAACCTTGGGTATTCACTAGAAATGGAAGCAAAATCAAAGTTACCTTATAAAAACATAGCAGTTACCTGCTGAAATTTATCTCGTAAAACCAACAGTCACCCCACAGTCAGCAAACTGTGAGTAATAGCTGAAATCTACAGTTTTATCTCAGGTTACCTGGCCAGAAGTTATCTGACCTGGACAATCGCCTGCGCTGCCTCTGCACAAGGCAGTTGGTCACACTGAAGAATCATCCCCTCAAGTTTAAGACTTTCTTCCCATCACTTCTGTGTTATGTTAGGAATCCTGCCATGAACCTCATCACCACAATCAAGGACATCCCTTCTACTCCAGCAAGCTCCATTTTATGCTGAGGATGATGAACGGTGACAGTCATCTCTAATTTATTGGGACTGTTATTCTCTTGATCCAAAACTGTGGGGAGCTGTCACCTGCTCAATCATTTTCTGTGCTTAATGGTTCAGGACAAAGGAGACACTTCCAAAAAAACTCATTCAGGAGTCAGTAAAAAATCCCAGTGGTTTGATAAAATGAATCTGTAAAATTCAACAGGGGATCATATATTCCTTCCAGAAGTATTTCGAGGTCACTAAACACTTCAGTATTTCAGAGAAACCTCCAGTATAAAACAATAGTGAAATTTCTGTTTTGCCTTTTTCATTTTAAGTAATAGACAACATTTCCTAAAGGTTATGAAGAATTTTAAGATTAGGATAAACAGTTAATACATTTTAATGCTAATATCTTTTGTTCCTCTCTTTAAGCATAAAGCAGGTTCTCAGTTTCCCAATCTGATAAAATAGCACAATATTTGCCTACACAAAAACAATGAAAAATCCTGTAACAAAAGTGGTAAGAAACCTCTAGAAAACAAGAAGTGGGCAGGTTCCTGCACCAAACATGTTAACATCCCAAAGTCACATCCCTTTTACTTCCACACCATGTGAAAGGCATTTTTGCACAGTGCTAATTATTCTCTGTACATGCCCAGCTGGTAAAATCTACAGTAAGTAAAGACCCAGCAGCCTCTAATATCACCGTGCTGGTATTTATAAAAACATGAGAAGAGGACCATTTTCATTTAGGACTTAAGCTAGAAGAGCACATATTTCCACAGATGACTGGATATATTTGGCAAAGAAAGGGATGTAGCACTGCTCCATTACACACACGTGATTTTTCCCAGCCCGTTCAGTTCATATGATACTGGAGGGGTCAGTACTCAGCCACCAATAAACTTAGCAGGCAAAACCAGAGCAGATGGAGCTGAGCTGCCTGGGCCTCACCTGATGTTAAGTGACTGCATTAATCCCAGTATTATTATGCAATTCCTACAGATGTCATCTCTTAGGAAAACACTTAACATAATTGCCCATGTGCCAACACTTGATATACATAATATTGCACTGTGTCACCAACTCCCTACAAGTCACTGATAGTGTGTGAGGTCCAGTGTAACTTACGAATACACTCTAGTAAAAATCACTTCTAGTCTCAGGAAGTTATAAAAAAGTCCTTCCTTTTTTACTTGCCTACAGCTGAAGGTAAAGGGCTCTTCCTCATTTATTTCAAGACAGGGCAGTTAGAGGCTCTTGCAAGAAATTAGAAATTACAACATTACAGTAAGTTCTCATTTCAGTTTACCCCACAACAAAGCTTATGGTTCCGTCCTGCAGTTAAGTGAAGTAAGTAATGGAAACCAAAGAAACTGACATCATACAGAAAAATGTTCTAGGGAAGAGCTACAAAATTTCAAATGCAGATTTGCAGATTCCTACCAGCTGTGCTTATATGCAATTTACTGCTAATACAGAGATAATACTGAAGCCCTCTTACTTGTCCTTTAAAATGGTTACAGCTCTCCTCACAGGTCCCTGGCACAGAGCTGTCACCACCCCCAGGCACGCCACAACCTGCAGACACCATGCTGTGGAAAAGGGCATTACCCAAAGCACCAGCTCACCCCACTCCTATTCCCCAGCTCTGGCACGCTTTCACCAACCCATCAGGAACACACAACACCAAGACATCAACAAAGCACACCCAAGCTCTACACACAGTCAGATTGTGTGTTCTTAATCAAGTTGAGACAGGCTATTTCCACCTTTGTGATATCCTGGGTAGTAAGAGCCAGGCTGCAAGGAACAGTCACCATTTTCCCTGAGTCTTTCTATGACACTCTCCCCATTCTCTGCACTCACAGGGAGCTCAACCCTCTTTGTCCCTGACAATATACTCCATGGGTTTAAAGAACACACTTCTTCTAGGGCTAACTCTGCAGTATCCCCAGGTTCTTTGTGAACAGAAAATATCATTTCTCTGTTCATTTTCACAGGATTGGTCAGGTTGCTTATGCATTCAAGTGCTGAATGCATGAAACTTTTCATTCCTTCTTCTGAAGGAATTTTTTCTCTGTTTTCCACTAAAAGGCAGGTCCTGAGCAGACAACAGCAAAAAAGTAATTCCCAGAACTTACTATAAAATGCTATTAAAAAGGAGGGGGGAGGAGAAAGATATATTAGTCTATCTTGCTAGAGACAGAGCCTAGCATTTGCAATGACAATCTCAGCCTAAGTTTAAAATCAGTGTCTCTGATTTTTATGTATTATTTTTATATATAACACTGGTGCCTTAAATTGCCTATTTTTTCCCATGTATGCAGCTGTTTTGAAAATGTCTTACCTTATTTAATACAGTTCTAACACACCTCTTCAGGTCTCTGGCAGAGTCCATGGCTTTGTCTTAGACAAAAATCAGTGCCACACACAGTGCACAAAAGTGTGCATCCTATTGTGGACTTAATCCACAAATGAAACTAAATTAGTGATCACCAATTCCATGTAATTCTTTTTTTCAATATTCTACAAGCCTCCAACAAATGGTGCCTGTATATTTTCAAACTATTACATATAATTGAATCTTCTTCTCAAATCATATTAAAAATTTATTAACTTTACCTACTTTTACTCCTATTTTTAAATGTTTTTAAGTTAAAAAGTGTTTATTAAATTATCCACACACTAAAATTAACTCTGGCTCACTGAAAATATCCGAAAACCACAAACTCAGGTTTTTCCTCTAGGGATACTAAATTTTTCCCCACAGAAGACCACACAAGCCTTCATAAACATTGCAAGCCACACAGTCGGTACCACTTGCTGAAACTAAAGTTCAGACACTCTCCTGTTCATTCAGACACCTGTCATGTTAGGTAGGGCAGAAGGTCATTTAAGGATGAACATTTGTCCAACTCTACTCCCCTAGGCTTCCTGCCCTGCCCTCCCCCAAGAACACCAGACTCACTTTTGTGCCTTACAAACATTCCCAGTAACCTCCAACCCTCAAGCTTTTTTTGGCACTTTATCTTTCCACTCCACTTAACCAACACAAGGGTGGGAAGAATATGAAAGGACAGTGTCACCTGGAGTAACACTATGGCAAAATGCAATTGCATCCTGAGCTTTGCATCAGAGTGCAGAATGCAAAATGGGACTTGTCACCCCAGCTAAGTGTCAAAGGCATTGAAGTGTCAGCCCCTGAGACTGACACACACAGAGGACTCACACTCACCTGAAGCACACAATTTTCCAGTGGTTATTCCTCCTCCACGACCAAACCAGTTCTGAAGGAGGTGTACACACTTGAGTCACAACTAATTGCTTTGAGGAGAGAAAGGAGAAGCGCTCAGGCCTGAACACCGGTCACTACAGACTCTTGAACACATCGAGGTCAGTGCCAAAGCCATACCACCAACAGATCAGTGTACCCTATAGTATGCTTTTGGGCTGCCCTGCATGACAGAGGTGCTGCCTGAGAACTCAGTCATCAAAACTTGTGCAACAGCTGCACTGCACTGCTCACCCAGCTCAGAGCAAGGAGCTTGCCAGCATGGAAGTGAAGAAAATCAGCTAAGTAATTATCCCTGGCAAAGCAAGTAACTTACATCTGATTTTCCTGATTCATAAGCAATTGCCTCCTGCAGCCAAAGCTGCTTCTCCTGGTTGTCAGCAGACTCTCTCCCTGCCTCTTCACTGGTGTGCAGGAAAAGCTGTTTTGACATTTCTCCCCACCACTCCTACTTGTGTCTCTGTATCACTTAAATAAAACCCATTTCCATCCTGTAAATGTGTTTTTTAGAAACACACATGCAGAAATCCAAAGAAAACCTGCCACAATTAATACTGTCAGGCCCATGCTGTTACTCCGCAAGTCATCTCAACCATTACATTTTCATCCCTCCAGCTATAACTACTTATTGCCCAATTATACAAAAAAAGAGAAAAACCCAAACCAAAACATCCCCATAACAAAAAAACAAACAAAAAAAAATTACAAACAAACCTAGAAGAGTCTTTTCAGCTTACTCCAGTTTTGTGCCAATAAAAACTTGCCCAGGCATCTATTTCAGTGCTACCTTCTAAACTGAGGAGTCCCATGGAAGCATCCCCTCTTGGCAGGTAACATCAGTGTCTGTTCTGAACCACTTATGGCATTATTTCTGACAGGAGTCTAGAGTAAGGATTATTGTGTCGCATTCTACTGTCAACCTTAGTGGGGTTTATCAGATTTTGCAGTTTTGTTGTTGGTTTGTGTTGTTTTTATTTTGAAAAAACAAGCAAACAAAAAAGGCAGAAAGCCAGGATCCACTTTTATAACAGGATTTAAGCTATTTCTCAATAACACTGCTTGCACTGTTACAACCTGAATAGCCTTAAACCAAAAAGAGAGCAAAAGAAACAAAGATTAAATGTTTAAACAAACATTTATGCCAGATGAAGCTGTATCTAGTCATTAAAGGGACCAGATGAAACTGTATCTAGTCATTAAAGGGACATCTGTTGCATCTCAGGGAAAAAAAGTTAATTTCACTCTCAAACTGTTATAATATTCCTAAATCCCCAAGTGGCACCAAGCAAAGCACTTACTAAATGGAATGCAGCCTCTGCTTGTGTAAATAATGGTGCTGTTACCACCCATTACAACAGACCCAGCTTTTTTTCCCCTTACCTACCTACCTGGTTCCTAGAGCCTCTGTTCTAAAATTATTTCTAGTCTTTTTTGCCAGGTTCTACATATAAAATGGCTTGCACCAAAAATTTTGGTTTCCTTAGAAAGGGCTCATAAAAAGACATTGGATTCATTTTGAAACTAACACAAATGTGGAGCTTCAAAGCATCATGCATGATCACTTATGCTTCAGACAGGAAGTCAAAAGACTCATCTCCAACACTCTTCCACTGAAACACTACCTTCAGCATTTTCCTTTCAGACAGTCTTTAACATGTTAGTTATCCTCTTGGAGGAGCACAGCTTCTTGCCACCTCAGGCCCAAAATCTACCCTGTCTGACCTCAGCAACCCTTTCTGAAATCTTCCTTCCTCTCTCCTCCAAATGTTTCCCTGAAGAAGGCAGGCAATAATGGCATTCCCTGCTCCTGGTGACACTGCTACTATTTGAAGGACATGCAGCAATTTATATAGACTTCCCAAAATTTTACACAAACAATTGTACCCCTGAGGCAAGCTCTTTCTGAAATGATTCAGGTAGAGCAAACCATACCTTACTGATACATCACCTTCTGGGTCAAGTGAGAAGGCTGTCTTGTAGTAATTACTCCTGCAGATATCCTTCTTTCCTCTCCCAACCCTGACCATTCTATCTCTCAAAGCAGATCGTCACAGTTTTCCCCTCCAGAGGGACTTTCTACCACCTCATTCCTGCTGGGCACGTAGTGACTGGATTATTAACTGTGTAAGCAGTTAATTAGAAATCTATCACTGAACCTTCTTGCTGACTATACATGCATTAGCAAACAACACAATGTGCAGCAGTTCTTTTCTGGATAGTACCTATTATTCACAGTCACCCTACATAAAAAGCCTTTATGCTCTTCCTGGATGTTTGCAATGCATTGGGGACCTGCTGGACACAGCTCACTGGGGAACTGGCAGGGGGGTTGCCTTTAGCTGGTCTCATTCTTCAGCAGCCATTTGTCCCATTGCTGGCATTACCACCAATTTGAGAGAAGCATGGGCATTGTTCTAAAATCTCATTTCACTGTCTGGTTTGCTTAACATTAATTTTCTATTGTGAAATGTTAATTTAAGTGTCTGCACACTGAGATTTAGAGACCATTCTGCAAAAAAGCCTTTTTGTCCCTGTGTCATCCACAGAGCATATCTTCATGAGCTCTACTGTGAGCTGCCTCAGATTTTAAAAACAATAGTGGCTGAAGCCTTTTATGAGAAAACACTACAAGCCAAATACTGAACCTAATGCTATTTGCAGATGCACACTGTGCTCACAAGATGAGCCAAGCAGAATAATGCAAGCAAATAATTATCCTCTGAAGAAAACAGGGAATGTGAAGAATGGTGGTTAACAAATGAAAATCTTGCCAGCTCCTTAGGTCTGGAAGTTGAGCTCTTCCTCCCCACACACACCTGCTGTGAAACCCTGGTCCAGTTCTCTAGCCACTCATTTAACATGCTCTTCCCTTGATCTCTGGTTACATTCCTTGAGCCTACACAGCACAGCTAAATTTTCTCATCCAGCCCTCTCTAACCATTTCACCCTCCCTGCCAAGGTCAGATGCTTATGTTCATGTCCAAACTCCCACAGCACCATATTCAAAAGCCTCTCATCTGAAAAAGCCTGCACAGCTCTGCATGCACATATTTAACCTCCCTCTGAAATTACCCCTGCTTGCACCTCTTGATGCTGCCAGCTCAAATTAGACTCTTCAAGCTACAAAAATCAACTGGAATAATTCACATTTGAGCTACTACATCCACAAAGCACTTTAATTGCTGGGACCACAGCACTGCACAGCACCTCCGCTGTCTTTCCACCAGCACTACCATTCCAGCAGCAGAGAGATGGGAGGACAGGGGTGATAGAAATCCATCACTCATGTCCTGCAGATGGTCCAAGTCCCGATACATGAATGCCGCCAGAGAAAGCCAAGTGTGAACAATAATTAAGGGCCTTTCACCCTTGCCTGTCTCATATTTCCCTAGCTCTGCTCCTCTCCCAAAGCACAGGGCAATGGGACAGAGAGGAAAAAGAGCAGTCAAGTACATAAGCTTGCTCTTCAACAGGTACTGCTGATGCTGTAACAGAGACCTTGTACTACTCAGTTACACCTGGAAGCAGCAAATTGAGCAGGACCCCTGGCAGTGCAAGACACATCTGTAGTGCAGAGTCCATATGCAAAACACTGCTTTAGCTAGGACCAGATTGCTTCAAGCCTAAGAACAAGAGCACACACATACAGCTATTCTGAACATTACATTGGTGTTTTCAGCAGGATACCACCATAAGAAGTCCCAATGCTGTCATCTTTTGGGATACTAATAAAAGCAGCAACAATTTAATTGAGCAGACCTTCCTTCTGTTTAATTAAACATTTAATCAGCAAAACTACCCTATTTAAGTAGGAGTTTTCATAGTGGAAAAGTCCAAGAATACAGCTGTGTTGTGAATGTGAGCCAAGAATGGAGATCTTGGTTTTACTTTGTGTTCTCTTCGTCATGTCAGCTGAACAGCTTAATTAGCATTATTTACAATGTTAAATTCTCTCAGATTGAGAAATTAAATCAGCCTTTTATGCATTCAGAGCAGTAGATGAGTTTTCTTTCCTCAGTTAATTGGATACTTCTTTCCACCGTAGCAAAGGGACACCAAAATAATCACTGTGTTTACTAAACCAGCTATTACACTAAAGAGGTTAAAATAAATACCATCATGCATACTTGGTTGTTTTTAAAATTGGTTGCAGTCTGCTACTTGCAATCACAAACAGGCCTTGTGAGAAACACCACCTAAAAGCAAGGGTCATAAAGTCAAGTCTGGGTTTTCATACTTGAAACTCAAAAGTACCTTGGAAAATGCAAGGCTCCTGCTTGCAGAGGAGAAACAAGAAGGACTGGGCCATATCTTTACAAGGAAGACTGATCCACAGGCACCAGTCATAGCACTGACATTTGCTAGACTGAAGTCTTTTTATTGCAGCAAGTGTTTTCATAGAAATTGGAGACTATTTTAAGGAAAAAAAGCTCACCATTTCCTCTCTAGCATGTCCTCAACATCAGGTATATAAATCCTTGTCTCCAACTGGCTCAGAACAGCTTGATTATTCATAAAATACTTTACCTTCACCTTGGTATGAGCCAGAGGGTAGAATTACCTTATGTACTACTTCTTATTGTCACATTATAAAATACAGAGGATTTGTTTTCCTCTGAAGCCTCCACCTCAGCTTAAGTTAACCTATTTAAAAATGAGGCAATTGGCCATAAAATTAAGTGCCAGAAACTTCAGTACATCAAAAAAAGCTGACACAGAGGATTTGTATGTTTTATTTTTCAGCTACAACTTGTATTTCTTTATCCCAAATAGTGCTGGTTATATAAATGACATTATATAAATACAGAAAGAAAATGAGGAAACACACCTGGAATAACAATCAAACCCATGAAGCAAAAGGAAAAAGATCTTCTGTTGATCCGAAGATAGTTAAATGCAACGTATGTTTTACAGCCTAGACTGTGAATGAAATCTGACACTAGGCTGCTTCTAAACTAATCTGTGAACTCTCATGCCAACAACGTTCCTTCAGGACCCCACTATTACATATCTTGCTAAGCCTCATCACCATGTACCTTTTCACTCCAGGAAAAATACTTGACCGGGAAAGTTTGGAGACTGCATGGAATTTAACTCAACTTCATTAAAGGAAATGGAGCTGGTTTGATGCTCCTGAGAGTGATCTGGCATTCCTGAGAGGCACAGAGGACGTTACAGCACAGTAAACTTCACATTGTTACATCTCCTTTTCTCTTCCAACACCTCTGTATGACTCATCCAAGAGGCCAGTGTCTCTGCTCTTAAACATCTGTGTAAGGAACTATGAAAACAAATTGATCTCAGTCTGCCTTTTCTCTTTTTTCCATGTAACAGGAGCTGTAACAAGTATCAATCACACTAGCAATTCTCATGAGATGTTTTCTCAAAAGCCTGCTCTAGGGAATGTTTTGCCTGTTGAAAGGGATTATTTCTGTTACATGTAAAAGTTGGTTCATATAGCACATCACCTAACTTACAGGAATTTAGATCATTACACTGGATTTAAGAGTATGAAGATGAAGAGGTAATACTGCATTCAACAAAAGATGGCAAGAAAAGCTGTCAAGCTCACTCCAAGATACTCCATGGTTAGTAATTCTGTATTAGAAATTAAAGGTTTTACAATAAAGTTCACTGAGCAACAGCTTCATTTGCAGGCAAGAAATATCAGGAGAAACACAAGATACGAATAATTTGCTAAATACGCTTTCAGCTTGCAAAAGCTAAACATATTTTCAGTAATTTCTGGTATACAATAGAATAAGTATCACTTTTAAGGCTGGGGGAAATCTGACATCTTAACACTAGACAGTATGTGGCAAATAATAACTGTAATAAGGATGACAGACTGAAGTTTTTAACAATAACCTTCTTCCATAAAAATACTAAACCTCTTCTTCAGATGCAGAGCATTATTTATTGTTTAAGTGAGAAAAAGGCAAAGAAGGAAAAACAACCCTGCAAGTCTGTCTCATTCTCACTGGGCTGCAAAACATGTAAATAATTCCCTATTTCTTTCAAGCCACTAGTTTATTTTTTTTAATCTTACTGGAGTGTTTGGGACTTTTAAAATCAATTGTTAAGGTACTAAATCTCTGACTAAAGAGACAAAAAAAAAGGAGCTGGTCCTCACCAAAGACAAATGGGCAGCCTAAGGGGTGGCTTCAGTGTTCCTCATAGGGTAAAGACAGAAACACACTAATTACTCTAATTGATATAGGATCACAGCATACAGACTTTAATTGCTCCCCATCCTTCACCTGTCTAGCACTATTACAAGGCTGAGTCATCCCTCCCATCTAAAGCAGACCTGCCATATAGCCTTTCCTTATGGGAAGTAAGGATAAGTTCAGTTTGACACAGCAGACGTGGAAACACAAAAGGAAAAAGGGCAGGAGAGTAGTTCTAAAACAGAGCTGAAACCTACGGATGAGGTGCCGAAAGGCTGTGCTGCTGAGCCATCCTGCAGGATTCTTGTGAGATCCCCACTGTACTCTGGAGCATGCACATATAGCACCCTCCTAAAAGCATCAGCTCATACACCTAAATCACAGCCTTGTGTCTGTTTTCTATCACCTGCAGGACCAGATCCCTACACCAGCGCTCTGTTTATGTCAAGCAGCTTCCAAAACACATGCCTGTGTCTATGAAAGTCCTAAGTACTCTTCAATTGCTTGTGGCTGTTATTCAAGAGTAAAAGAGTGGAAACTCTGCAATTACTCACTCAAAGCAGGAGCTCTTTGTGGGTAGCTGCATAGACTTTTAATGGGTTTTATTCTGCAGTCCAAGCAGTAACAGAAAGTTTTTGTTAGCTCAGCTTCTGTGCTGCAAGCCTGCTGAAAAGGATGTCCCTCCAGCATTAGAAGTTAATTTAGCTGCTTCTGTTAACCATTCAACCCTTGGCCTCCCTTCTGAGGCTGCCAACACAAATACCACCTGTGAAGGCCATTCTCATAAACTTGTTCTGTATGAAGGGATTTGAAATGTCTGGCTCAGCTCATCAGGGAACACGTGGCAGCCCAAAGGCTCCAATAACCAAGACTCTAAGAAAGGGTTTTTTTGTCCACAGTGTTTATGGTACACAGCACATCTTCACCATGTTGCTGTGTTTGAACTTGCATAGGATTCGTGTCATTTTTCATGTGAGGAACCTAAGCTCACACAGAAGAGCATTTATGCAGTCCAGCTGAATCAAGCTGAAATCAGTGGACTAGTACAAATGCTACTAAAAATTATTGCTAGAATCAGTTCTCTGCTAAAAATTATTGCCAGAATCAGTTCTCAGTTACTACAGCAACATTGTTAAGTCCCTTAGCAATATGCAAGGAAATAAGCAAGCACACCTAGGATTTCTTTATACAGGGGCATTATGTGTGGCCTACACGAGATAATGGAACCAGCTGAACATTTCCACACCTCAAACATTCTCTTAGCAGTATATGCTAAGCTAGAAGCCATCAGCAGCAGCTCCAGGTTATGAGCTGATCAAATGTTACTGAATTTCACCTGTCAGGCTCCAAAACAAGACATTCTCATCTATTCATTACCTCTGGTGTTTGCCCTTAAACTTACCACATAGCCTCTGCTGCCCAAACTAATGGAGTGTGAAGAAAAGATTTAACGTTTACAATGGTTAAGGTTCCACATAGGCTTGAAGGAGAAAGCATTGAATTTACTTAAAAAATTAATTTGGAGATTGATTTTCATAAAATTTCACATTACAGCCTCACATGTGCTGTGCAGCAATATTCAGGTTAGTTACTTTACTGCTGCTATCAAACAAGGAAAGCTAAAGAGAAACATCTAGAGCAGACTATTGCTGTCTCATTAAACATGGCAAAAGGAATTGCACTGCAGTGGAGTTCATAATACAAAACCACTGACACGGTCATGAATTTAGATCAGCACCTTTGAGAAAAGGCAGTGGTAAGGCAATAAAAATGAACCAACAAACATAATATCAGGCATATTGGCATATTTTTGAAACAACAGCATCCTGATACCATCTTTACTCCTCTCCACACAACTTCGTTAACCTGTTTACATATACATTCATTAGCATCCACCAGAAATGCACTTTTCACCTGGCAGTCAGTAGAGAAAAGGTGGCAGACAGCATCTCCCCTTGCTTCCCTGTCCCAAACCCTGGCATGAGCCAAAAACAGAGAGGAAAGGAGGGAGGGAAAGATGGTGTAAGCATAAAAAGACTCAAGGCAGATAAGATTGGGCAGCCCCACCACCATGGAAAAAGCAGCTCTGTATCATGCAGTGATTTCTTACATTTAGAAATCCTGTTCATCCATGAAATGCAATGAAGCATGTTAAGGGTTGAGCTTCAGAGTTGGCAAGCTATTACAAACCAGCTAGTTCCCTGGTCCTGTGAACTGAAAGGTGGGGGCAGTTCTCTGAACATTTGGACTAAGGAGATGCATCGGCCGCCAAGCACTGAAATTAAGCTGTTGGCTAGTTTACATCTTATTAGAGCGCCTCTCCTTTCCAATCTAACAGCAGGTGTTGGCCGAGTGTAATTGTACACACAGTTTAGACAACACATGGTAGCATACTTGAGAGCTTTAGCTCTGAATGCACACATGGGTCAATGGTGCTAGCATTTTCAATCAGTGCCACGAGGCTTTTTTGCTTTGTTCTATTACAAAAATATTTAGTGAAACTAATTTCCCAGTTTGGATTGATTAAAGATAGAGAAGTCTGGGAACAAGTATTCGTTGTTCCCAAATGGCTTTGAAGGAGGACCTGGGGCTGTACCACCTGCCACACAAACAGGCAGACTCAGTTGGGACCATCTTTTCTTTACCATCCTGACTCTTTGAGTCTGGTTATAACAAAAAAAAGTCCCAGTAGAATGCACGAGTTCAAACACCACAAAAGGTTCACATTTCCCACCTACAAAACTGTCCCAACTCAGTGAATTGTGAACTTCAGTCATGGGACTGCTCTTCTGAAGCCTAAGAGGGGACAAGACAGGTCCTCAACTTTGCACAGGATCAAGGCCCACTGTTGTTTTTGTTTTGGGGGAGGTGTGAGTCCAAATGCATTAAAGAGACTGGTCACAGAAAACACCAACTTCTAATTTTAGTTTAAACCGAAGATATAATCAGGCACCTGGGAACTGCTGGGGGCATGGGGAGTAGGAAGGCAACCACTTAATCTGTTATTTTCCAAGTCGTCAAATGGGATGGAGACACTGAACCATGTTAGAGAGCAACAACCATACAGCTGGCTCTTTATAAATGTTACATGCACTGGGAGAGAGGAGAGGGGAAGTTATTTTACCAGTCAATGTATTCAGAAGCAAAAGAAGACCCATGGGAAGTGGGGGCCAGAGCTGCATCTGAAGAGAAGAGCAGAAATGCAAGAAGGACAAAGACTGCACCTGAAAACTGTATTGAAAATTCAGTCAAGTTCAAGGAGAATGAAAAGCTATGAGCCCTCAGGAATCAGGCGTGCACAGATTTAAACAAATTGGTGTAATAGCAGGACAGAGAAGTTTGCAGATGTTGCCAGTACAGTCACAGCAATGACACAACTGCTGCATGCAAAGCTGACTAAGACACTGAACACCCTTTGCACTGCACTGAAACATAAAAACCATCTTCACAGGGGAACTGAATTTCCAACTGCATAATCTGGGGCAAAGCACACAACAAGAACTGGCTGATTTTGGCACAAAACCTGTGGCTTTGCACAGTGTTTAGTGACCCTCCTGTAATTAACGTGGCAGTTGATGCTGGAGGACAAACCTTTTTTCTTCCTGTGTAAATTTTTAAGACTCCTACTGGGCTGAGCCCAAAAACTCAGAAGGTTTTCAAAGGAACAAAACAAACAACTACTGAAAATTCAAGTTCACATTTTTGGTCTAAAAGAGGCAGAAAAGGGGATTAAGGTTGCAATTTGATCACCTTCAAATTGACTACCTCAGTGATAGAGACCTTGTGGCTATTTGTCTCAGGCTGAGAACAGTCCTGTGAATTTGAGAAACTCTTCCCCAGCAGCAGAATAATGACACTAGAAACCCCTTGCTTTCAAATAAACTTATCCTTATCACACTAATCTCTCATGTACAAAATTCCCATGGGTATTGACTGACCTTTGAAAACACTCATACTAAGTCATTGTAGGAAAAAAATGTGTCTTCAAATAAGCTGCTGAAACCTGCAGCAGTAAATGGCTTAAACTCTTAAAAAGGCACAGAAATATTAGAAATAGCAGAAACTTTCTACTGCATGTAAAAACTAAGATCTATCCTTAATAACCATTCCTGTATTCCAGAAATTTCACTGCTTTAGTTGCAAAAGCCTTCTAATGCATATACTTGAGAAGCCATTCCCTGAAAACCCATAAAAAGGGCCAAATCAGTTTGGGGGCTTTCATTTCACTTTCTGCACAGAACAGCTCCCTCTGTAGCCATTCTCTACATGAGAAAGACCAGGCTTTGGATTGCTTTGTCTCTTGCCACACCATGTCATACCTGTTTCTGTCTCAGACAGAAAAAAAGCATAAAACTCCACTACTCACAATCAGACAAGACACAACTCTTCTTGCCCCATGTCAAACTCAATCAGTGACGCAGTTAAATTTTCTATTTAAAACACGTGAAACATTACATTCAGTGGATGGAGCTCAAGAATGATCAGAAAGGAAAAAAGAAATTCACATGTCGTAAATAGAAAGGTAAGTTACACAGAGGCTTCTCTTCCTTAACTAAGCATTTCAAAAAACAGGAAGCACCATTACACCAGGAACACGTGGCTAACACAAAATCTGTTTCCAGTTCGCATGATATGCAGAACTACAGTGAGCAGGATCTTACTTCAGTGAGCTTACACAAAGTCAAAAAGCCATGAAGGGAAGGAAAATAAAGAACTCCTCATACTTCGGACTTTTTTAAAGCCTTCATCTGAAGTGTGTCGGACATCCTTGCATTCCACTGCATCTCATACACGTGAAGCACTTACGGTGTGTTTTCTGATGGATTTTTTTTGTGGAGGCTTTTTGGCTGTTTTTTAAGTTCCATATTCACCACTCTCAAAAAACGTAGCCAATAGCCAACAGCCAAAAGCCTTTCTGATAAATCCTTTCATTACTGGCAACCACCACTGCTGATGTCAAGAAAATCCTACTTAATTTCATCCAGTATATTGGGTTGCTAGTGAAATTCCTGAGAAACATGCTTTCTCTATCAGCCCCCCACATTTGTTGTGACACCTGTATAGTTTCATTTGATTAAATTCTCCTTTACAGCTTGCAATAGGTTTGCACAGACAAGGGCTCACCCAGCAGCACATGTCCATCCCAAAACTCTTTCTAGTTTCCAAGACTAACAGCAAATGTTTTGCCAACAAATGGAAAAAAATAAAAAGTTGTTTTCACATCAAGTCCCTGGGTTTGCTTTGTGAAAGGTGGAGTTTTGAGCCAGGCTTATGAAACCAAGCATGCGGAGAGACTTGGTGCTTTACCACCCTTCCTTCTCTCAGCAAGACTGAGGGATCTGCTCTTACAAATCAAAGCAAAATCTACTGAGAAGTTGTTTCATTTGCGATGCTGCTCATCAGTATTTACACAAAAGCTGGTTCTTGTTGCTTTTGAGAGACAAGTACCAGAGTGCACACTCTGATCTCCCTGACTGAAAATGCTCCAGGCTATAAGCAGAGATGGCCATTTCTTGTGATGCAGTTCTAAAGTGCATGCACAATTAGGTTTTTGCCCTCCATACAGAAATGTTATCCATTCCCTTTTAACTTATGCTCCATCTCTAATAATATTCAATACTAATACTGCAGGAGTTTCCCTACTGACAGGCTAAATTTCAAATGATGTAATTATCATAATAATTTCTATTTACATTCATTAGAAGCTTTACCTTCATTGAAAAATCCATCTGTGATTTGTAAAGATTGCTATTCATGTTGTTAAATGAACTTATTTGCCAATTACATTTTTACACAAATTGCATTAAATGGTAAGCACTGAATCTGGCAAGAGAGAAGGGCTTCTACAGGTATGTCAACCAGAAAAGAAATGTCAAAGAAGGTGTGCCCACCCAATAAACAACGCTGGTAAACAGGCAACAATGGATGAGGAGAAGGCTGAGGTACTGAGCAGGTCCAGAGGAGGCCACCAAGATGGATTAGAGGGATAGAATTCCTGTGAGGAATGGCTGAGAGAATTAGGTTTGTCCAGCCTGGAGAAATTAATGCTTCAGAGTAACCTAACTGCAGCCTTCCAGTACCTGAAGGGAGCCTACAAGAAAGATAGAGAGGGACTTCTTACAAGAGTGTGTAGTGACACGGTCAGGGAGATTGGCTTCAGAGTAGGTTCAGATTAGATATTAGGAAAAAAAAAATCTTTACTGTGAGAGTGGTGAGGCACTGAAACAGCTTGTCTGGAGAAGCTGTGGTTGCCCCATGCCTGAAAGTGTTCAGGACGAAGCTGGATGGAGCTCTCAGCCATCTGGTCTAGTGGAAAGTGTGCCTGCCCCCAGCAGGGGATTGAAACTAGATGATCTTTAAAGTCCCTTCCAACACAGGCCATTCTATGATTCATTCTATGATTTTGCCAGAAAGCAATACTTCCAAATATATTCTGTTTGTACATCAGAGACTGTCTTTCCCTTACAAACAGTAATCTGTACTTAAGATTGCAGCTGTCACTTACTCACTTTCAGTCAAAGACCAATTCAAATGCCACGTTCAAGATTCACACTTTTCCTCTTCAATATGTCTAAGATACCATGAGCCACTGAATACTGTTTAGCGTTACTTAAGCCGAACAGTTAAGAGCTTAGCAAGATCTTGAGGATAAAAACTGCACAACAAGATGTTCAGGATGGGATATGGACCGAAACAGCAGATCACTGCCTGCGTTCAGGCATACACCAAGTGTTTCCCAAAGGCTACTTCACAGCTCTTCAAAATGTCTCTACTTTACACACCTCAAATTCAAGCTGGGTAAATTCAACAATAAACCAAGCTGAGTAACAGCAGCATTAAATAGATGCCTAAACCTAAAACGCTGTTCAGACTGGATGAGCTTGCCCATTGTTGCTCATTTACAACCTAATGCCAGCGATGCTCCTTCAGTGCAGATTACCAAGCTTTTCTCCCATAAACTCACTCCCTCAGTAACAGCAGTGAAGTGAGACAGCAAAACTGCAACAAGGAAGACAGTGCTTCAAAGCTCCCTTCTTTTGGTCACAAAGCCACAGAAAAAGCATGCTGTCTCACTGAGAAGGCACTGACTTCCTCCTCCCATATTCAATTAAGACCATATCAACCCCGACGCAGATGGAGAAGTTAACTGTAAGAGAGGAGAAAGCAAGAAATGCATTTTCATGGGCTGCACTTAAATAACAGCTGTACTGTGGAATAGGGAATGCTATATTCTGGTTTCTTTCAGCTGCCCACATTTCAAGCCTGGAGAGCTGACCTTCAGATCAAGCATAATGCTAGCTTTCTAAAGCACAAAATAATAAAAAGAACTAACAAAGCAAAATGCAGTGTCACTTCCAAGAAGATGGCACAGAATTATCAAAAATCAGATTTTATTCCTTCACATGGCTTGCTCACTTACGTGTCTTTTTAATTAACTGAACTAATTAATTACTGATATCCATATCTTCAGTAAACAGAAATGCCATTTTTGCCAGACCCTCAACAATATTTCAAGGATATCAGAGCAGAAGATAGATGCTATTCTTACTAATAAAACATTACCAGGGACAGTTTCTTGTGTTTGATGATAAAGAATCGATGACAATTCTCTGACCTTGACTAAAAGACCAGCAGCTGTGTACTGCTTTTTTTCTTCCATCGTTCTTCACTAGCTCTGTGTGCCTGTAGGCACAGGTTGCCAGAGACAATTCCCCACACTCATACTGAGAGTTAATGACTTTTAAATTTAATATTCTTGACACCACAGAGATGTACACATACTGACTAAAAGCATATGTGGTATCTATCTCTATTGCTAGCAGGAAATGAGCATGCTTCAGGAATTCCAAAGCATTTACTGATGGTTTAAATATAAAATGCTCCTTCTTCTCTTGCTTCCCATTATACACTGTCACTTGGAGAATAAAGTCTGACAAATCATATTATTTTGCTGAAATTGAATTCCATTCACATCTCCCTCGTTTTCAAGAACACAAACATCATGGCATAATTTCTGGTACAGTCTGAAAACAGAACCCAAGCCCAAATGTTAAGCAGACTGGTTACAAGCTCAGGACACTTGCTGAATTTGCACCCAAAACTAAATTTTGCTTTCCTCTAATTGACATGAAGGCTATGAACATAAGTTCACTGGCTTGCTGTGTCCTCTTCAGCTATAGTTCTTCCAGTTTCTATAAATACACATACACAAAGTGTGCCATTAGAACATTCCTCAGGAGGAGTAATCACCACTCTGTCTTCTTCCAAACACAATCAACCAGTAAGCAAAATAAAAACTACAATCCAATTTGAAACAAAACCTCATTAAATTTCTTCCATTATATTATTGTCTAAAAGAATTATTGTACAATTATACAGACTGTACAATCCAGTAGTGAACAAACGGGTATTTATCCTAAATACAGATCCAATATTACATGACAAATATAAGAAAAGAACTCTTGCCATTTCCTAATGATAACCCTATCCACTAAAGATTTATGGTATCAGTGGAGTCCTTTGCTTTAGGTCTCTGTAGCAAGAACAGGTTTTCCAGAAGCAATTTTCTTGTCAAAGTTAATGCAGCAAACCCTTCAATGTAAAGGAAAAAGGTATTTCTGTATGTGGCATTGAACCTGCACATATTTCAGGAACTGACACTTGAGCAATATGCTTCAGAAATATTCCAAAAGATACACTAAGGTGAGATATTGACTGATCCTAATTTGGACAGGCCCATTAATTTTCCAAACCTACTGGCATATTTTAAGTTACACTCCTCTCAGCACTTCTCCCATCCTACTCTGCATCCCCAGGTGTCTTTATGAACTCACTTGAGACTTCAGTGGAAAATTCAAATAAACTTTTAATTATTTAATCAGCTGCTACCTAACCTACCACACATATCAGAAGTTCAGAATCACAACCTTCATTTCACAAAAGGGAAGTAGCAAAGTCAATAGACACTTCTAAAGTCATCCCACAGGTTGGTAGCAGAGGGACAAGAAGATATTTTGGGCTCCACAGTGCTGTAGGAAGCCCCATGCAATACACCATTGTGCCAGCCCTCAAAAAGCCATGAAGTCTTTGCATGCAAACATACTGGCAGATGTCAAGTGCTAGGAAGCAGAGTTATATTCCAAAACCCAAATATCTGGCCCACAAACACGTTTATTTTGATGGCTGCTTTTTACATGCTTGATTAACAAAATATATACAGTGAAAGATTTATTGACTATGAAATAGCTAATAATTTCTGGGAAATACAAAGTCATTCTAACATAAAAGTTGTAAACATACAGTGTGTTATTTAATGAACGTATACTATCTGAGAGAATATTACGGGAAGAGATCTACCAAGGCTGTGAAATTGGTACTTGGACATTGATTTGTACTTTAGAAACAATTACCTCAAGACAGAATACTGTTCTTAACATGTGCACTGTAATACAAGCTGTAAAACTTGACCAAGTGTCATGACCTGTTCCATACAGGAAACTGGATTAGATGGGGCTTACATCTCTGAGAACTCCCTGTGAAATTCCACATAAAGATATACCGTGAGAAATTTAGCAGCCATAAAAAAATACGAGTGTGGTTATTACATTTTAATATCTGCAAAGAAGTAACTCACAGATGTCAGAGCTCTTTCTAAAGTCACAAGCATGTAGGAAATTATTAATACATAAGACTATCATACTCCTGTAGGTGCTAACACAAGAACTTTCTTAACGTACAATCACAGGGGCTCAGGCCTGCCCTGCCCTGAGAGAAGCATTACTTATTCTCCTCATATGGCACTCTAGAGATAGGCAGACCCTAAAGCTAAAGAGTGATGGTGGAAAAGCTATATAAATAGGGAAAGAGATGAGGCGTAAGGGGCAGTAAATCACCACAGGAGAACCAGGCAGCAGACAGCAGCCTGTTCTGTATTACAGATGGCAATACGTTCAGGCTACAGTCGCACAGGATTTCCCATTTGGGAAGACAAAGCAGGGATACACCACACTGCAAGTTTCAGATGCAGCTTATTCATCTGCCACAATCAAGTCCATCTGACTGACTTTTGCTACTTGATATATACTTTACTCCCTTTAAAATGTTGAAATGAGAAAACCTGACTTGGAAAAGCAAGCTTTAGAAGCAAATCTGATGGGGAAACCATACCAACTGCCAAGGCCTGACTCAGTGTTGTGTTCACCATAATCAAAATCCCAAACCCAATACTGAGTAAGTGACAGAGATGGAGAAGTTTGGTTCTTTAAACACCAGACAATTCTGCTTGCATTAACTTATTTTCCTCCCTCGCCTCCCATCATATCTCATCCTTTCACTTACCAAAGGCTTGGTTTCATCTTCATCTTTGAAATAGTAAAGCTGGTCCCCCTTGAGAACAAACCAGCGTGTGTGCCAGGTCTTGACGAAGCCTCCTTGCTTCCGCAGCCACCCACACTTAATGGCAATGTGCCGCCCTTGGCTCAGTGGGAGGCTCTCTGAAGAGCCATTGTGTTCTTCCATATTGGGAATGAGCAACTCTCCTGTTAAGCAAAGAGAGGAAAAGGTAAAATAATCAGATTATCAACCAGGCAGTAACTTGCTCCTTTCAACACAGCTGGAAAAGAAACACGACTCAACTACAAAAGCGTGTTAGAAAAGCATTTACCATCTGCCTGCTTATTCTCATACTAGCACCTCATCAACCAAGAAAATTATTATTTGCCTATAAAATGTGATAATAATAATAAACTGCTAAAAAGCAGACAAAAGGTTTGTTCAAGTGCCGGGTAGACATTTTGACCAGGACTGAAGAAGGAGCAGTTTCTTGAGGTGAGTTCTCCTGGATTACAGGGAGTAACAAAGAAAGAATGAACTTTTAATACATCTTCAGACTAAGAAAAGCAGCATGCCACTCATTCCTGGACCTCCCCACTTAATGTTCCTTGACAGGTTCAGGGCTTCCAGGGGCATATTAAAGAAGCCTCTGCTTCACCAAGGCTTAATATACCCAACCAGACAAGCAAATTTTGTGGAGTTTTTCTGGTTCATTTTACTAAAGTCCATTGAATGGAATGGTGACCATAAATGCAAGAATAGTTGCGTATCACCTGATACAAGCAAGCCCCTCACACAGTGTGTCTCCAGCTGCTTATTACAGACACTTTGCAAATCATGCAGAATTTTGGTGCATCAATTTAAGGTACAAAACTATGTCAAAACTAGACATGAACTGGATTTAAACTTGACAAAGTTTCACATGGTGTTTTAGCCTTATTAAAACTATTTTTTAACCATTTCTGGAAAGTCACGACTCTTCCTGATGGATTTTGTACATATAATCATGCAGTAATGTGCTTAACCTTCATGGTCAAAAGGCTTTTCTGGATCCTCTATTAAGTCTAGAACTCAACAAACTCAGGATTCTGAGCTGCACATTCTGATATTTTCAGTTGAAATACAAATCAAACCAAGACCTGTGTGTGCCAGATAGCATAAACCTAAACAGAATAAAACATTACTACGACCACAAACACAGCAGTGTGCAAAATCAATGGTCAAATTTCACTGTCTGTTAAGTGCTTGAAGAACAACATTTCTTTTCCTTCCAGACTACCACTGGCAGTCTTTCTTGCCTAGTCAGCAGACTGCACAGCTGTCAGAGCCTGGGAAAGTCAACTTCATAGGTAGTATATTTCTTATTTCTAAAATCAGGGTGGGAAAGGAATAAAGTATTCTAGACATTGCAGGCAGGGGACATCTCTGACTAAGAATATCTATACTGAAGCTTCATGTTCTGACTTTGGTGAAGTAGATTGGCAAGTCCAAGCCTGGCACTCCTGCTCTGGTCCCCTATGCAGCAATGATAGTGTTAGTGAACACAGTAAATAGACATCAGCATTGCCAAGATATGCACTCAGCTTCTAAGGTGGAATAGAAACTGAGATACACATTAATCTGACAGATGAGACCACCCCTCTGACAATTAATACAAGTACTTGGTCTGGATAGTGTTATATCATGGTAAAATAAATTACAATACAATCAAGCAAGAAGAAGTGAATAGATCAATAGATTCCAGTAAGGAGTGTTTGTCAGACCATTTTTCCTTTGGCTCCTTTCTTCTTACTGCTCACACATCCTCCTCCAATTTCTGCAGCTGCCATCTCTGCTGTGTGTTTACAGCTTTTGCTTTTAATACCCACACGCAGTCTGTTGTCACGTCCCTGCTTTGGGCTGGATTCTGGAATCTGATCCCTGTGATTAAAACTCACCACTGCCCTGTGCCACTGAGGTTAATGGGCCACAACACAAGCATAGAGGTTTCACCGCAAAGTACAAATTGCAGGATCAAAACTTAGATCATGTGGTATTCCTTTGAGAAAAAGGAAATCTTTTCTCCTGCCTCTTTAGGGTTCACCTGGAGTCACCCAGAGTACTTATACTCTTAGATTTACTTGAGCCAAGTGTCCCTGCAAAACATACAAATGTGTCTGGCTCTCTGCAGAGCAGATAAAGATATTATCTTTTGTGCCTGTGGTTGCAATGGTATCCTAACAAGAACAACCCAGCTGATGAGCCCTTGGACCACACTGACCAAGGGTTTCTGTGAGCACGTGTACCATCAGTGTACACACTCTGCACACTGAAGCTCTGGGGCTGCAGAGTTATGAGATGTCATAGCAAGCTTCTGCACTGAACATTGCCCTCTTCCAATCCAGAGATGCAAGTGAAGATTCAGTTACCATTAGAAAAATTAATAGACTGCTTTCACAGTACCCTGTTCATAAACATGTGCTCACACCTTAAGGTGGTCTGCAGTTTTATAATATTTTTCATTCCCTTTGCTGGGAAGGGCAGGCTTTATTCCACTGACTTGTACCTTACCTCTACTTACCACCACGTGTATGGAATTAGGGCAGACTTATCTGTTATGAGATCAATCTCTACAAAAGGAAACGTGCCCAACCCATAACTGGCATTTTTTGAATATGAGCAGAAATCTCTTGGATGCTGCTGATTTTTGGCTGGACCAAAGTGGATGCCAAGAAGCAGCTCTCCAACTCACATCCTTAGCAAATGAACTAGCAAGCATTTTAAGGAAAGCAGGTAAATTATTGCAACTGAAGAAAGAAAGGAATAAAATCATTACCCACAGGCCACCCTGTGCTCCCTGGTGCACAGCTCCTAGCCTTATCAGTTAATCTCTGCTGCTTGGGCCAGCCTCAAGGCAAGAACAAACCAGGAGTTTAAACACAGTAATTATGTGTAGCACTGCAGTGTTAAGGCCAGCAGATCCCCTTGGTCCACATACAAGAATATAAATACCAAAGTTAAAACCAATTAACTACTTGGATGAAAGGGTTTTTCTTTTTTTTAATCATGTTTCACAAAGTAACATTCACTCGTGACCACAGCAGTGTACAAAGTATATGGATTTTATCAAGCCAGGGGAAATGTTAAGACATGCTCATCTCTTTTGTCTAGTAGAATTTATATCTAACTAATGTCCAAGATACTAAAACAAATGAGGTGTAGGAGAGATGACAATTCCAAGCCCTCACAGGACAGTGTAAGATCTCCTTTAAAGCAGTAGTGTACCCTTGGACATACTCTGCACAAAAAAGTTGTATTATTTCATTCAGTAGTGATTTAATTCTCTTGACCAGTTAAAAATTCAGCCACCTAACTTGTTTTTTTTTTTTTTCAAAAAGAGTTGTATTTAGTCACGCAATTAAGTTTATTTGTTGTTTTTCATCTCTCCTTCCCTTTCCATATCTGCCTACTGCAAACGAGACTCGGAATCACAAGTTCCAGCAGCTGGCTCTCTTTCACTAGTTGTTTTTACAGCTGTTTCAACACCAAGATCATAAAAATAAATTGCAGAAATATCAGGGTGCTGGCACTGATGCAGAGAACAGCGAGGTGCAAACAGTATGTAAACAACACATGACAAAGTGTGGAATTACATCAACATACTCCAGGTCCTCTTGGTCTCACAAGACAAGGCAGAAAGCCATGCATTTTCAAGCACTAAATGAGCATATTCCTCAAACTCATCTTCTGAAGGGGAAACACAGCTCGTCCTTGCTGCCAGAGTCAACTCTACTGACTTGGCCAATGTCCAGTTTAGGTAATGACCAGAACTGAACAAATGCTATATAATATATTCATTTGGGGCTGACTGGGGGTTCACTCTCCTGGGCTTGTCTGGACATTGGGAGTGCAAAGTAAACAAGATGAGAAATGCTCCCTGACACACTGGCTCTGCATCAACATCTGCTGGTCCATGGAGGCCATCGCCACCTACCACTATGGGCCTCAATCCAACCTTTTTTTCCTCCCTTTAAGGATTTGCCTCTCTCATTAGTCTGTTTAGAAGGCAAATAACTCCACTTAGGTTCTCCTTGCCAATGAGGAAGGTCTGTGCTGGTGGCAGGCAGGAAAAGCAGGGAAGTGTTTCTCCTCAGCTACCACTCACTCAATATTTCAATTATGGAATTGGGCAGCTCCCCCGGATCCCAGCATTCTGCCAGGAAATCGTCAGAGAAAGTCATTAAAGCACACCAAATCCAGTTATAAGAATAGTCACAGGACTACACGAAGATGATCTGTTTGGCAAGAAACCGTGGTGGTTTGCAGTCAAATGTTTTCCTTCTCACTGAAATTTCTCATGGCCCAGATAGCACATTTCAAGCGTGCAAACCACCATCAGCCTTCATTGCCAGTAACTCTTCATCTTTGCCATCACTCCAGTGCTGTGGAAGTTCTTTGCAGCCCACTGTAAGCCTGGCACAAAATGGATAATAAATGTGAGAACTCACCACAATGCCTCCCCCAGAACTAGACTCCTCCAGCTTGTCACAAGGTCAAATTGCCTTGCCCTCCCAAAAGAGCAGGCAACACAACACTGCATTGAAATGACTTCTCCATGTCAGAAACACCAAGAGATAGCAAATAAAGGCTGCAATTCTGCAGCAACAATTACCTTGGTCACTGATGAATATATTTGCCAAGGACATATACACATGCAAAATTCATGAAAGTCTTTGCAACACAATGGCCCTCTGCAAAATTAGATTAATACTTCAACATGCACGAAGACATATAACTCACTTGGCAAGTGATGTCTACTTTTGGGTTCCTTTCTACTTATCTCCAACAAGCTAGACAGAGCCTAAGTACCTGAGTTTAAGTTTATCAGTATCCTTCAGGTACAGAGTGCTGCCTCGACCAGTAGGTTTCCTTTTGATTTTCCTTGATTTAGTCTTGCTGAGTAAAACCATTTAGCATTTGAAAATACTGTCAGCATTCATCTTGCTCCTAAGATGCCTCAAGACACTCGAATCTCTGCTACAACACAGGCATGTGTTTTTGAGCAACTGCTGCAAGAAGCAAAAGACTGGCCTATTTCTCACCATCAGGGGGCTTCAAATCAATTGCTACTCATCTGTTCTGTCAACAGGATATTGCACATAGAAGGAAAAAATATGTCAAAAAGGTAAAAAATACTTAATAAGAGCTGGCTTTCTGCTAGTGCTTAGCAACCATTTTTACAAGATGCACACTGCAAGAAGCATGTTTCAAGTTCTGTCACTGCAGGGACATATTTTACAGCATTCCTGTCCTGCTTTTTCAAAAGCTGCAGCAGCGTACTTACCAGTAGCTTTCTTCCACAAACTTTTAGAACAGACACTATACTTTTATCCAAAGGGTGTTCCAAGACATCTGAGAGACCTCTTGTACTACCGACAGTAACATTCCTAATCACAGATCATCTGGCTTTTCTGCATTCTCCACTCCCATTTTTGTCCTATCAGGGACAGCCTCAATATATTTTGCTCGAAAGAATTTCAATTCTACAGGCTAAATAATTATTACTTAGGCAATAACTTAGGCAATAAAAAGTTGTGAGAAGTGTTATCAGCAGCCAAGACTGTAGAAGACATGATCCACTGCCTGGTGAAGTTAAGGGAAAGACTTCCATTACTTTTCAACACATTTTGGAATTAGTGTGAAAACCAAGACCCAATAATTTTGCCAGAAAATGAAGGTCTTGATCAAATAACTCTGTAGCACCTGATTTGCATTCCCATGCCAGAACCATCCTACAGATATTGCTAGATTAGCCAAACCTTTTCCAGCTTACTGTTTCCTTACAGAAATTCAAATGCAGCTATAAATAGCCCAAATAAAATGGGACAAGAGGATCTATAAAGAACTTAGGAAGGTATTCAACTTCTTGTGAATTACAATAGAAATTAGCTAAATTCTGTCAGGCATTTCTGAAAACATCCACTTTTGTGTATGTATATTTATTTTCTGTGATTGTGACTAGTGTTAGTATACATGTGCACAGTGTTGTAAAAGCAAAGTAACTGCAGCAGCTCTGTTATTACAGCATCATGCTGTTACATCAGCATTTTGAGTAATTGTCACAGATTTAATTTTTGCTGCCCTTGCCATTCAGTCCTATTCTGTTTCAATCCATGCAGCAGAATTCAGGCAAATCCTTTCCTATCTTCCCACCACTGCTGTGGCAGCAGGAGGCATAATGAAACTGCACAGCTAAGAGTACTGTCTTCATTACTGACTCTCTTCTGACGCCTAGAAATGACACTTGCTTCTCTCCATCGCTTCCTAATCCCACTACCTTGTCTGAGTGGAGATGGAATCCACCTGCAGAAGACTTGTGTAACTGACAGACATTTGCACACAATCAGTCTGGTTATCTTTTCTCAAGTACAGATATACCATGTCTGATTTGGCAGTGACTACAAAGTGTCACAGCACAAGAAAGGGTTTTGAAGACTTAATCAGCAACTTTCCAAGGATAACACTGTCCGTTACGCTTTTGCATGTTCCCTATTATGCATATACACCCTTAGCTTTTTCCTCACATGGCAGCACAGTTGCAAGACAAGTTGATTGATTTTCCAATGTCCTTGGAAATGCGAAGGTGTCCCTGTTCATTGCAGGGGAGTTGGGTCAGACCTCTAGAAGGTCCCTTCCAACTCAAACTATTCTATGATACTATAATTAGAATGGAGTGGTCCTCAAGTCTTCTAGGTTTCTGCCAAGAGTTCCACTTCAAGTGTTTTATGCTCTAAAACTGGCAATGCCAGAGATAAATTTCATACAGCAGAAAATCAGATTTAACTACCTGGAGAAGCATACAAGACTACAGACAAGGGAAAAAAAGAGCCTCTGGTAGCTGAAGGATCAAGTGACAAGACGGACAAAGAAATGCAGAACAGTTGACAAGTCTCAGGAGCTGAAATACTGAGCAGTGAAAAGGTCAGGGAAGAAGTCAAAAAGCAGCATCTGGAACAATAAAAAGATATTCTAACTCCCAGATATCTCTCCCAACCAAGGGGTAACACTGCCTCTGAATATCTGACACAGAAAAGGCACAAAGCCTGTTTGCAGCTTCATATTTTACATGGATAAAGTGATCTGTAGGACAGCTTAAAGGCAACTTAATTCCCACATGTGAGCGGTGAATACTTCAGCACATACTGGCTTCACTTACAAAAGAATTGATTAAGACTTGTGTCCAAGCATGATCTCAACAGATGATATCTCCAAGTATAAAAATAATCTCTTAGCAGTACTCTTTGTTCTCAAAGGCTGGTAGCAAAAGACACCTGAGTACAGATGTCAGCAGCTCTCTGACAGTGAATCACTGAGAATGGAACAAGGCCACATGCTTGTTTAGGAAATCCAACACAACAAGACTTTCCATGTTATCCCATTTGCAGCAGTTCAGGCCTTCCGCATTCCTTGTAAAACTGACCAAGAGAATTAAGATGCTATAAGCTACATTCACTAAGTATGCTGATAGGGAGCAAAAACACATTCTAGTTTGTCTACAGCAGCAAAAGCCTCCTCCCAAATCTTCTGCAATACTTGCAAATCAAAGGAGCACACAGGTCCTGCATAAAGGGTTTGTGGTGGCTGGAGAGTGGGTGGAAGGAAGAAAGGAGTATTTGCTGCCCTTACCACACTTCAAATTCATCTCTTGCTCACAGGAAAGGCAGTTGCAGCAAAGTCCCACCTCTGACAACACGAGACTAACACAGCAAATACTGGCTGGCAACATCTCCTCAGACATTCAGATGTTCAGAGCAGGAGGCACCTCATCTCTGGCGTCTCTGTAGAAGTCCCGGGGAAACCAAGGAAGGTTCAATCCACCCCACAATTATCTTTTAAGTCTTACATTAGTTCACTTTTGATAAACAAATCCATAGGCTTATTTTGAATATATCTGCCATTAATATTTCATGCAAAATTACTTCCTTCTGCTTTGTTATGTACAATATAATGTTTATCCTTTCCAGTTTAAAGAAGTTAAGCCACAGCAGCACTTGTTTTGCTGAGAAGTTGCTCTGAAGTACATCCCTCACACTTGCATGTGTTCACCAGAAGGACCATGGCATCCTGCCCCAGGGTAACCTGAGGAACTGATGGAATTACAGCACGTGCCTGCACTGAAAATCAGACTCACCCTGTCCATTTCCCACCTGTACTGTATGCACCATGTATCAAGAGTGTAAGGATAGAGGCAGGTAAGCACGTACTGTACGAGGGTGAGCACCCACCCAGCTTCAGAGAGTATCTTGGCACTACCCCAACTGAAATAAACACGGGCAAGTCAGAACCAAAGGCCCAAACTTGGCACACTCAAAGATGCATCTGCTTTCATTCCTACTGAACTTAGTACCAGAGCCAAGATTTGTGTCCTATCTGTGTGCCAACACCAGTAGGATCTAAACTTAAAATAGACCTACTTTCAAACAGAAATCAGTAGTTTTAATGCTGTTCAGAAATGTTTTATGTAAATGGTAATTGCCTCTGTCACTTAAAAACATTAACCATACTGACATAAATTTCCATGCTAGAATACTGGAGACAATATAGTCAATTTTTTTAAAAGCAGATGTGTGTCTTTCCATTGAAAAAGCCAACTCAAAATAAGCACCATTACTCTGCAGTTGACATTTCCATCCTCTTCCCAGGAAAAGCATTAATTCATACTTAAGGAACTCACATTTCACTTTTTTAAAACCAAATTTGCATCAGAAAAATAGAGTTTACAACTCTTCCTATATATTTCAGAAAGCAGCAGTACATTATGCCATCTAAACTGTTTCAGTAAATGAAAAATTGTGTTGTACTACATTAATTATGGCACTGTCCTTTCCAGTAAAACTCACCAAACTGAATACTGCCCCAAATTCCTAAGCAAGCACCAACATTGCTCTCTGACACAAAATTAATTCATATGGAGGAACCATATGAATCCACATGGTCCTTACCCTTTAAAAGGTCAATCTGTGCATGGATGCTGGAGAGCAGCCAGGCAGAAAGGGACCTGAGAGTCTGGATTTACAGGAGGCTGAAAATGAGCCAGCACTATGCTCAGGTAGCCAAAAAGGCCAATGGCATCCTGGCCTGCATCAGGAATAGTGTGGCCAACAGGTCCGGGGAAGTGATCCTTCCCCGTACTCAGCACTGGTGAGGCCACACCTTGAGGATTGTGTTCAGTTCTGGGCCCCTCAGTGCAGGAAGGATATTGAGGTGCTGAAGCAGGTCCAGAGAAGGGCAATGAGTCTGGTGAAGGGACGCAACCACAAGCCCTATGAGGTGAGGCTGAGGGAGCTGGGGTTGTTTAATCTGGAGGAGGCTCAGGGGTGACCTCATCACTCTCTACAGCTACCTGAAAGGAGGGTGTAGCCAGGTGGGGGTCGATCTCTTCTCCCAGGCAACCAACAACAGAACAAGAGGGTATGGGCTTAAGCTCTGCCAGGGCAGGTTTAGGTTAGATGTTAGGAAGAAATTTTTTACAGACAGAGTGATCAGGCATTGAAATGGCCTGCCTAGAGAGACGGTGGATTCACCATCCCTGGAAGTTTCTAAGATTAGACTGGATGTGGCACTTAGTGCCATGATCTAGTAATCACAGTGGTGTTGGATCAAGGGTTGCACTTGATAATCTCGGAGGTCTCTTCCAATGCAGCTGATTCTATGATAGGAGTCCCCAGGCTTTTATATCCTCACAGTCTACGATCCCATTCCAATGGTGATATTCAGCCTGAGGTCTTTCCACTGTTCATCAGCTCCTGCTGAATCTCCAGGTGACCAGCACCACAGGTCTCCATGCCCTTGCAGGTCACAGCCCCCTTCCTGGAGCTCCAGCCATTCCCTCCACCCAGGACACAACCTGCAGCTCCCACTGCAGCTGCACACTGAGCTACCAGCACTAAGTGTACTCCTCAACAGTGGGTAGCATTCCTCCCAAGGGAGATGCAGAACTAAAGTCAAGAATCCTTTAACAAGCGACTGATTATCTTCAGTGACCTGAAAGCTAGCTAAAAATCATATAAATAAATAGCTTCTCCTGACATATGTCCACAAAAAATAAAAATCGGGAGAACTAATTTAAGATATTCACCTAGTAAAGGATTCAGAAATAAGAGTCATGTACATGTTACCTATATAAAACTTAACAAAAAACATTCCTTGTTTTCTTTATTAAAAAAAAAAAGGCACCAGCTAGTAGCAAAGCAGCAACAGGCACTCTCTCCAGGTTTTCAGGTAAGCTACAAAAAGAGACAGCTGTATTAAGTAGGACTAGCACTTCAGAGAAACAAGATGCAAAAGCAGAAGAAAAACAATCCAAGGATGGCAGGTCCTGGATCTGCAGCCACTTTGAAACTGTGCTAACCATGTTCATGGTTACAGATTTCAATTTATCAAGCATTTAATTTAAGAGAGGCAAGATATCCTGAGAATATATATTCCTCCTACTATGAATGACAGAGCTCATTAACAGTATAAATTAATATTAAGAACAGACCAGCAAAATCTCATACTAAATCTCTTTAGAGAAAGAAAGTCTGTTTTATCTAAGTCACTATCTGCAGAGCAGAGGATCAGCCTGCCCAAGGGAAAAGTTATCACACCTACAGTCAGACACTATTTCACATTACCATAGTCAGAACAGCAGCAAAGCCTTGCCACACTCCCTCCAAAAATACCCCATCTCACCATATGGACATCATTGCTCTGCACTGTTGCTTTCTTGATTTTTTTGTTCTTTCCCCATTTAAATGGCTGAGATTCCACAAACCTGCAACTACTTCCTTGGACAAAAAGCCCTTGAAACACGAACCCCACAAACAGATTTCTCAAGTTTGTGTGTGAAGGCGGAAAAAACCCTCCCTGTTGGGGCTTCTTTTTTTACAAACCTGAACACACAAAATTTACTTCAGTGTTTGTGACTTGGGTGCACTCATTTTATCCAAGCTCATCATCTACAGCACGAAGTCACAAGGAACATACATGAACCTGGATCTGGGTCACCTCTGTAGTACCACCAGAAAGATACAGTACTTAAATTGGAAATGTTTTCAGCATTTCTCTGGAATGCTTTGAATAGCTGAAATGCCCTGAAATAGCTCTGAAAACAATGCCAGGTTATCTCCAAGATATATATTTGGGTTTTGTGGTGATGAAAGTTACTCATCACACTTCAGCCTTGCTTTTTTTGCTCTTTTAAAAATTTGCTGCCTGTAACAAATCAACAAGAAACAAATGCATTGAGATAACTCTTGAACAGTAATAGTTTCTTGGGGAGTTACCAAAAGCCATCAGTCACTGCGCTAACACGTCAAGATGCTTGCAGACCAAGTTATATAATATTGCACTCTGCAAATAACCTACTAGTTTGCTTAGCTAGTTAATAGCAGCATGTCATCCCCACCCCTGCCCTCCTTGCCTGCACAGTAGCACAGGATTAGCTTGTTCCAGACTAGCAGACGAGTACTTTCTTGGTCCCAGTGCAGACTGCTCTTATGTCTGCCTCTCAAATGAAAAAGCAGATTCATGCAACATGACAAACAGGAACTCCTCTCCCAGTCACTCTCCTTCTGTCTTCCTTAAGCTTCACCCCTTTGCTGATACTAGTCCTTCAAAAATTGCCAGCGTGAGATAAGAAACTGCACCAGCTCTGTGGCACATACAACCAGCCAGACCATGCTCATGAGAGAGCAACACAGAGTAATACAGAAAGGAAGGAAATGCAACAGAAAGGCCTTCCCATACTCCAACATCCAAATGAACAGGGTTTTCCCAGCCTGACAAACTGACTGTGAAGCTGGGAGGGACATACTTGCTATGCAATGCCCTGAACAGTAAAAATCAAGGAAGCTTGACCACAAATCAAATTCTATGAACAAGGATTCAGATTTTAAAAGCGACAAAATAGAATTGCACTGATGTAATTCATATTCCAATCCAGTATTTGAATAGACAAAACTAGGGAGAGCAGTAACAAATATATAATGCAATGTAGCTCCTTGCTTTTAAATATCCAGTATATCATCTATATGCTGTCATCCTCATGCAGGGGGATGACAGGATTCCCAAGTGCTGTTTTACATGCATTCCTAGCCATATTATTAATCTTCTATTATTAGTTGAACTGCTTATTTCCTTTCTTGCATTTCATGCAACTTATACATGGATGTCACCATATCTAGCTTCAAACTTTGCTCAAGGAGCAGTTCATTCTCATGTTCCTGCAATTTTGCTCTCCTGTCAGTTACAGCAGCCCTGAGTAATGTACATGTAAATCTTCTTACCTTTCCCTTGGTTTTGGTAGATATATGTTAAGGAAAACAGGACAAAAATCTAATTCCTTTCATAGATTATTTCCCCCTCTCTGTGATTTACAGCAGGTGTCAAAATAATAATTTCAAGAACATTTATTTTGAGAAAGAAGGAAAGGACACCTTTTTCGCCTCGTTTGTAACCTTCAGTTTATCTATCACCTGTACCAACACCATCCTGTATTTCAAAAGCAACATGTTTTATCAGTGCAGGAAACCAAATGAAGTTTAAATCGGTGCCTCACAAACTCAAGCAGCTCCTTACTCTCCTAACCCGGACTGTTTGAGGATTTCTTCTTGCAGAATAAGGTGCACTCTGGAAAGTATGAACTATGTGAGGTGACTACTGTGAGAAATACACCCATCAGCACTACAGTTTATTCCATGTACGATTACTGAGGAAGTCTGCTCAGGAGAGCTGCAACTTTTGTTTCACAAGTGGCAGTTAGGGACAATTTTTCTCAAGGAATCATAGTTACAACCCATTTCTAGTACAG
This sequence comes from Campylorhamphus procurvoides, assembly GCA_013396655.1. Classification (NCBI taxonomy): domain Eukaryota; kingdom Metazoa; phylum Chordata; class Aves; order Passeriformes; family Dendrocolaptidae; genus Campylorhamphus; species Campylorhamphus procurvoides. The sequence continues at coordinate 1,070,226 of WBMV01002070.1, forward strand.
ACATGCAAGGCAATTAAATTAATTTAGCTTTCTAGTAACTTCATACTTGACTTTCCTTTTCTCTGTATCTGCAATCCTGACTACACTCGTACTTTGTCATCTACTGAAAAATTAACTCTGTTCTTTTTAATTGGAAGGTAAAATTTCTAGGTATCAACCCTACAGGAAGTAATTTTTGCTTAAAGTTCTCTGTTTTATCAGCTTGATTCATCATTTACCCAAATTTAGGAACCAAGTTTAACTAGAACAGATACAAATGGAGCTAGATTTTTCAACTTACTTTCCCACAGACATAATGGTTCTCAAGACAATATTTCAACCTTTTCAAACAGAAATATATAATTATCCTTAAGAAAACCCCAACAGATTAGCAAGTGTAAATAGGTGACATTACAGCAACAGTTGGGTTTTCTAGAACACACAAAGAACTTTGGGAGTGTGCAGAACAGATGCCCTGATAGTTGTCTTGTGAAACTACTTCTCTTTTTACATCAATTCTGGCAAAGCTTTTCTAATTCTTCACTTTTTTGTTCTTAATTATTCCTAAGGCCTTTCAGAAGACATAAATCGGCTGGTGCCGCTTCAGAACTGTTCAGAGTAAACAGCAAGACTCATCAAAAACATTTATTTGACCTTGCATTTCCCAACAAAACAGTCAGGTGCCCTGGAAGCTTCAAGTAAATAAAAAATAGCTTTACACACAGAATTTTCAAATTGACTTAGAGAAAAACAACCCAACTCAGCTAACAGATGTCAGACATACTTTGCCTGTGGAAGGCGTTCAGCTTCCCCAGCAATGATGTGGTAAAGGGACTTAGACAACACACATACAAAACACACAAATGCTTACAAGCACCAACTCACTTTGCCTCTGAGGATGATGAAATTTGCCATGTGCTTCAGGAAAACAAAGAGGAAAATCGTTAATCCAGCTGCTGTTTGTGACTAGGCATTGTAACAGAGAAGTATCATCTACCTACCTTCTGCATCCAGGCCTGCTGAAGAGTCTAAGTACAGGATACTGAGATACCAAACATCACCAAGTGCCTTTTATTAAGACCTGCAAGAAACCTCCAGGAGCAGCCGGCTCATTCAGGACCTCAGACCATCACACAAGTACCTGCAGCAGCAGCAGGGCTCGTCTCCCCTACACCAAGAGCCAAGTGGAACCACAGCTGGCCTGGCGACGTTGTCTTTGGCTCATTGCTGTCCTCCAGGCTCAAGCCACACCAAAGAGAGGTGGACCATAACCAATAAACAAGTAAAAGCAGCTAGAACTTGGAAATCTTCTCTGCTGTACACCAATACTCCAAGTGATGCTTTCGCTCACAGAGTGCTTGCAGTTTTGTTTCATCAGGAACAAAAACATGTTTCCGGCATTCCATCTCTCAGCTAAATTAGATGCAGATGATGAAGGGTTTTTTCCAAACATATGGAAGACAATTCAGCTGAAATGTCAGCTAGGCCTTGAGAGATCCTGTACATAAGGCACTAAGCTTTCTACAACACACAACGAATCTAGGCGGTAACTACTATGATTTCATTTCACAGAGTGATTTAGCATGGTATTACAAAACAGAAATGTTAAAAGAAAGTAATAAAAGCCTTTCATGTACCCTCAAATAAAGTCAGATGTTCATATGTCATGTATCTGAACAGCCCCTGCTTTCAATGGAAGCCTGATCTCCACTTCAAAGGGAGGAAATTAGACAAAAGGGCAAAGAACGCACACCTCTCAGTACTGGCAGCCCCAGGAAACCCAAGACCAAAGGACTAAATCCATCACTTTACCAAAACCCCAAAGACAGACAAGCCTACAAGATATTTAACCAAGAGATAAATTAAAAGCACAAGCACTTGCAGTCCTCTATCTCAGCCACCAATATATAAACTTTGCTCATTTTTTTATTTGAATAGTCACAACCACACAGAAAGGACTTTCCTGTATATTGACTGCTAATAATACTTCTGATTATTGCTGTGAAAACGTGGCATTCCCTCCACCATGTATAGGTGGCTTTGTTCTTTTAATTGGTGTTGCAGGCAGAATGTATATTTGATTTTCTCAGTGCTTAGCTTGTCCTCAAGTATTAATGTCACATGGACTGAATCCAAAACATTAAAAGCACAGAGTTAAATCCCTGCTTCCCAGGTGGTTTTCCCTCTTCTGAAAGTATTTCTACACATTAGAAGTTGTTTAACAGTGAACAAATTCTTTTTCTAAAACTCCATCCTTTGGTAGATAGTTGGATAGGAACTAGCTTGATCTGTAAGCTCTGCAGTAAGTAGTTTTGACACCTGGGAAGCAGGATGTGAATTTTTCATGCGATACTTTGCTCTGTTGCTTGCTGATTATTCAGAAATTTGTCCATCCATGCTGCAAGTTGATGCTTTAGTCCTCACACAGAATATGTTTCAAACTTCTCCAAAGGAGCAGCCATTTCTGGCTTCAGTAGCACAATAATCTTGTGAACAACCTGAAATTTCAACCTTTCTGATTCTCTCCCTGATCCTGCTGGTAGGAGAGTGAACAAGAGGCTGTGTGGGGCTTGGTTGATGGCTGGGACTAAACCATGACAACCAGCAAAAATGCAGACTCTGAAGAGGTGGCCAGTCTGCAAGGTACTGCTAAAGGTACAGTTAAATTCATTTGGTGTGGAGGGAGAAAAACACTAAGATGAGTTTTCACAATAGTGTTTTTAGGAGTATGTTCCACAGTAGCATGAATTGTGCCACAGGTGAGTTCTCCACTTAAAGTCAAAAAGTTATTGCTTTATATCTCTGTTTCTGTCATTAAACACACAAACTTTATAAAACTCCTTGGTCTATAAAGCAGGTGCAAATTACAACCTACAAGTGTATCAACAGGCAATGCTCAGCTCTGCGTATTTTGCAATGGATAATAATTAAAAAAACCTGCTCAGAGATGATGGGAGTGTCAGATGGTGCCAGGAACTGTATTTTGAAATAGCGTATCTATCAAGTAACATCACCAGGTTGGGCAGATTAGGCGTTTTCTTCAACAAATAAATTCATTAATTAATTGGTCCAGTACAATGTTCTTGTTTATTCAACAAACACAGCTCAATTAACTTGTAACTTGTTCCATTCATACATTTTGGATAAAGGTGCATAAGGAACTGGTATGAATCAAAACAAGGTCAGTAATTTCCCTTTCACAGGTTTACTGAACTGACAACTCAGATGAGGAATTACAAACATTTGAAGCTAATCCAGCTTGCCATTGTGCAACTCTTTACTGGTTGACAAGACAAGGAAATAACAGAATCCATTCTTGGCAATATCTGAAGAGAAATAACTTGTGACACATTACCTCTTGGACCTTGAAATGCCCCCCTCCCTGGTAACAAGTTGAGGAACTGGCTAATCCTTCACCAAAACTAAGCAGATTCAGTTCAGTGTCTCAGCATCCAAAATCCTGCACAGACCATCTTTTTTCAAAATTACTAATTACTATGACTGGCTGAAGAATACAGTCAGCTTTAAAGCTAAGTGCAAGTCAGAGAGTTAAATCACCAATAGAACTACTTCTACTCAGTTTTCATCACTGTTATCACATCACTGTAGATTGCACCAGAGTTATCCCTAAGCTTGACATCAGCCAGTGTTTTCTTTTGGCAGAATGGGACAAGATCCAGTAAGCAGTTTTAATTTTACGTTTTAAAGTTTTCTTTAAAATATGTCACCTTTTACTCAAAAAGCAAGAAATTGAAAAATGTCACTTGCAATAATTCACACTGTTCTTTAAAGCTTGTTTAACAACCTGTAAAGCTAGAATAGCTTTTCTTTTTTTTTTCCCCAAACTATTTTTTAATAGTTTTATGGGAGGTTTTGGTGGCTTATTTTTTTAGTTATTCAAAAAGCATTTTGAAAAACCAGTATGAATGGGAAAGAGGCCTGGGTTTATGTTCTGGATCCAAGAAACTACAGGTGGAAAAAGAGTGTGTACAATTGATTTCAAACCATCCCCTTTTGCACTGCTCCCTTCCTTAAACAATACTTTTGTAGTTTCATCTCAGTTTATTTTCTTCTGCTCAAATTTGGAAAAGGAACAATCCCTTCATAAATATTTTGGTACAAGAAAAACACATTCCCAGGAATTTACTAGGCGATCATTTAGTTACTGTTACTTGTTACCCAGCTCAGTCACTCAGCTTTTCCTGCACAAACACCCATGTAGGTGATCCAAACAAAACACAGGCACAGCTGTGCAGCCCTGTCGAGCCTTTAGCAGCTCTACACCTGGTTCAACAGTCCAGAAATATAAGGGATTAGGGCAAAGGCTGTCATGAAAAGCTCCACTTGCCCCTCTCAAATGGTGGCGGAGAAGCTAAAACCAGTCCATATACTGTCCATCCCCTTCCTGAGAGACCTGTACACTGTAAACAGCATGGTAAGGAAACACTCTAGTCCACACAGTTCATTTTCCTCAAGAAGAGTAATGAGCTAAGAATGTACATTTTGGGTAACAAAACCCCCTCTCCGCTGTACCAAGAGGGCATTTTCACGTGCTGGTCCTGTACTAAAACTGACAGTATCTAGGACAGCCATGGGTACGTGAATTTTGACAGAAAGTGGCACAACAGAGGTCCATATCAAAGTATTTTGTGAAGGAGTTTTCATTGAAAAACAATACACAGGAGGAGGAGAAGAGATCCCACAAAGCCATATGGCCATAACCCCTGCATTTTACTTAGTTTTGCAACACCAAAGCATCTACAAACTATTTGTAGGAAGAATCTGAAAAAGCCATTAAAGAGAAGCACCTAACTCTCCCAGTCATATTTGCTCTGGACTGCTAATTCTGCAAGATACCAGGGCAATGTAAGAACAAAATGAGAACAAAAATGGAACTAGAAACTGGTAACTCTAGGGCCAGTCACAATCTTTTCAATCCCAAAGCCATCATAAAGCGAGGACAAGACCAACTGTGAAGAAAACTAATTTCTTTGGAGGGGACAAACAAAGCAGCTTACCAATGTATCCACTGACTCTAAACATGCAGGGCCCACAGCTATTGTGCAAACACAGAAATAACAAGAAGCAATTCAAACTTTGAAGAAAACATTGCAACCAAGTGCTGTCAGATGGCAACCCTTGCGGCATTAAAGAAGCAAAATTTGTATCAAATTTTAAATTAACAGTGTGTGTATATATATGGAAGTAGACATTTACCATGGTGACCACTCTAAGATGATACCTGGCAATAAATTTGTGTATATGATTTACTGGCAAATCTAGGTGCAAGTTCAAATACGCAGAGCAGCTCCTGAGATGAGCAGCAGTGTTCTTTTTGAGACTGTTAAAAGTACAATTATGACTGTGTTCCTACCAGATTGTACTGAACCTCAGACTTTGTATTTTCATATCATCAAGAACCTCCTTCACCCTTCTCAATATCTGCTCAGCTTGAGCTTGAATATGAGTCCTACTTTTCATTCAAACTCCTCATTCTAGATACATTCCAGTATCTTGAAAGTCAACACACAGGACACTATTTGTTATATTGGATGTTAGTTTATGATATGCTTTCAAAGTCAAGTAGTATTTCAATCACAAATAAAACCAGATGGATGTGATAAGCTTCTACTACTGGTTACAACTACATGAAGGAGTGCTTTCCAGTGGGAAAATGTTTTGGGAATGCATTGGCCAGCCCTCTTCGTTACAATATCCAACTGGAATGTTTCACAACTCAAACAAATAGGAATTCAACAGCATGAAAAGGTGACACACAGGCACATATAACAACAGCTCTCCTGTGCAGACAGAACTCAAGTTCAATTCTGAGCAGATGCTGAGGGGAACCTGATCACATCCCTGTGCCACAGTTTACACAGAGGACTAAGCCACAATTTATCCTTTGAATTATTCAACTGTGAAGAACACAAAGTGAAAGGAAGAGAAGAAAACAGATGTTGTAGATGTTGTCACCACAGTTGATAGATAAAGGAAGTCTAGACACATCTGGATATTATGAAAGAAAAATATTTTAAACATGACTTCCTCCAGTTCCTCACTCTGGCAAATATGCATTAGATGTGCTGAATTCTAACCCCAAGTTATTTGAATTGCAGTCCAGAAATACACACACAAAAACCCCAAACCAACCAACCAAAAAAAAAGAGCGGGGAGGGGGAATTTCTGCTGGCAAAAATCCCATGATAAGCAGCACAGCACACACTGGAATGAAAAAGTCAAAAACAGTTCTAAGATTTCAACACAGCCTTCCCGAACAAAGCTGGGTTTATCATTTTTATTATGTTCACTGAAGAATTTTACATGATTTTTCCTGTAAGGACGGAAGGACAGAAGCAGCTCTCGCAGCAATGTGACATTTCCTGAGAGACTGCTGAGGAATCTGGGGTTTCCCAAAAGACGTATCCAGGCTGGGACATGGGGAATATACTGGCATAATTCACCTCATGGTCCAGATTTTCAGAAGAACCTACCATTCAAACAGCCAATTCAAGCTTGAATCTGCAAAACAAAATCTTAGTAAACAGTCCCACCATCCCTGGAAAAAAGCTTGGACAAAGGTAATTTGGAAGCGATGGAACAATTTGCAAAACTCAGACTTTGTCAACACTATTCTGTTTTTCCTTCTTGTCCTAAGGCAATGAGGTGATGGCTCTTGGATAGAAAGCTGCCTTTAAGATTTATAAGACTATTTGATCCTCGGGAGAACTGCAAGAATCACATTTGATGGACAGAATAAACAAAGGCGACACTAACACCGGCCCATTTCTTGCAAGATTCACATTTGAAAAATACAATTTGCCTTCTCTGATAAAAATAACCTCAAAGGAATACAGAGTAAACATAGATCTCTTTCTGCATTACAGTTCCCTCACAGTGCTGATATATAACAAGCTATTTGCAAACTTGTTTTCCAATTCAATATGGAAAATAATACACTACATCAATACATCACCACCTTGTTTACCAAATTCATTTCTTCTCCACTGGAAACAACAAAGACAACTTGGCAGATGTTCAGAGCAGAGGGATGAAGACGAGCATTTGGTTGGACTGACACCCTGACAGCCAAGAATACAAAACATTCCACAGATGTTTGAAGGGTGCAAACAACAAGCAGAAAAAAAACAGCTTCAAGGGGAAGATGACACAGATCAGCTCACTAAGGCAAGTAAATCAGTGGCTCGAGAAGTACATCAGCAGGATCACTGGCAGCAATACAAACCACCAGAGTTACCTTCTCACAACACGCTTACGTGAGTAAATATCCCCTTGTTCAGAGAACAAAAACAAGCACTGCCTTTCTTCTGCCCAGCAAAAGCCTTCACAAGTTCAGTGAGAACCACTCCTGTACTAAACCATTTCTTCAGAGCCAGAAACAGGTGTACACCATTCAGCACAAGTTAGGTTTTGCCATGCTTTACACCATCATCCAAATTTGTACTAAAAAAAGATGCTCTGACTAGTATTCAAACATTTTCATCATCCTGATGACAATTCCATAAACCCAAAGCTGATAATAACTTCACTAACCCTCCCACCTAGTTAATTCCACTGCATGTGAAGAAATCATCCCATTTTACACTGTTTTTTATTATGACATCATCTACCATGTAGAGGTCAAACCCAAAGATTTAAGGATATGAACAAACCTGTGGATGCACAATAGACAAAACAGTGGTAATGATGAAGCATTTCTACCTGAGAACAATTAAAGTAATTTTTATTCCATCAACTGCATGACTTTGCTTGCAAGAAGTTTTCTTCTTTCAGCCTGCAGACTTTCACAAACAACTGAAATTGCCATAAAACCATGTTCCACATTTTTCAACTCTCTTCTAACTTTATACTATACTAAGATAACTATACTGCATTTACCCAATTCTTGCTTTATTGGTATGTGTTGCATTTTTTGCACCAGTACTTTTTCTGCCCTTTTTATTGGGTTCCAGTAGATATTGAACACACTATAAATGGAAGCCTTTACTTGGGAAAAAAATTACACCAGCTACCAAAAGCCCACGGCAGATGCATCTCCAAGTAATGAACTGGATCCCTCATACAAACAGAATGTTGATGCTCAGGATAACAACAACAGTACCAAGTCAAATGGTAATAGCTTTTCTGAAAGGAAGGTATGACAAAACACATTGGTAAAATAGTATGGATTTAGAGCTGCTGACACTATTCTCTACAGCAGGTCAATATACTGAACAACAGGAAGGCCAAAGAAAGCACTGAGAGCACATCAGTATCCACACCTGACTGTTCCCAGTTTTCTGCAGAGCAGGTGCAGGATTTTCTAAGGTCTCTGGCAATTTTTAAGAAACTGTATGAAAAGAAACATGGCAAACTGCAAAACATACTGCTACAGAATGAGAGAGGGGACAGGAGATGCTCAGTGGAAATGACCCCCAGTTTCACCACATCTGATGAACACGCCCTAAATATGTTAATGAAATTCTCAGAGCCCTCTCCTGTGTTACATCTGTGCCATGTACGTTACCTGACTGAACGCAGGCACCAACAAAATCTTATTTCTTCTGGGCCATCCTACACAGAGATTGCAATTACAACCAGCTCTCAGATACTTTAGAAACACAAAGACATTTGGAAGCTTGTCCTTTGTCATCTCCAGAAGACTTTTTTCATTTGCCAACCCTGCACACCCTCAAAGGGGCCAATAAAAATCTGGCTGTCAAGATGGATAAAAATTTGTTCTTATTATAACATGTTTGTATTCAGCCATCATGCAAGCTTACAAGAGTTCATGGTACTTTAATAACAACTAAAACTTTTCTGAGACACAGCTTGTACATTTTAGCTTCAAAAAACCCTCATGACAAAATTAGCATAAGTCTGCAAAAAAATCTAAGATCTTTGCTATAAATTAATTGAGAAACAACCAAATCATTCATAACATACTTTATACATTTTTTGATGCTTAAGACTATTTATGTGGGTTTTAAAACTTTGCAACATGTCCAAAGTGATAACAGGAAACTGTGGATGACTAACTGAATCGATGGGGTACTCGTTGTCATTACTGCTCAAAAAAAGCAGCAGTTTCAAGTTCACTGTAATAATTAAGGCAATTCTCAAGCATTAAAACACTTAAGACCATTTGTAATCACTAACTTTTTGTTCCCCCTCCAAATGCTCAAATTAATGCAGCATTTCTGTAAATAAGCACCCTGAACTCCTCAAAGTTTTACCAAGTTCTAGAGCAAGAAAAAACTCAGCATTTTACTTTGTTGCGCTTGATGTTTGTGATCAATAACACTATGCTACAGCATCTGCTGACTGATGGAAGGAATTTATTTTCTTGCTAGCAAACACTTGCAAACTGTCCACATTTAACATTTCCTTTTCACAAATGCCTTAAAAAGTTCAGCAGCAGTGTAGAGACACACATTCATGCTACTAAATGCCATTAAGCATCACTATTAACAAGAAGCAAATACACTAAGTGCCAGCTTGGGTAAGGTAAAGTGAAGCGGTGCAAAAACCTTTCTTTGCCATTTCCCAGCTTCAGAGGAAAATACTTCAGTATTATTCTCCCATCTCTAAAACACCTACCATGAGAATTTTTTTTTTCAACCCTCATTTACTGTTTCACAAAAGCCATGACAGAAACAATCAGCCATTCTAATGTTACAATGGAGCACCAAGGCCTCAATGAGAGATGCTACTTAATGGAAAAGCTTTATTTGTTTATAATTCCAAATGTAATTTAACCCATTGCAACTGCCAATTTTATATATACACACTATGTCATATAGTAAACAGGGTCAGTAAAAAAAAATACATTCAGACCACTCTAAGCAATCAGCCATTTTACCCTGTGTTCATTTGTCCCAGGATGGTAAATGATAATCTTCTGTCTCACCAACAGTGTCTTGGAATTCAATGACCTTTTAATAACTACATGGTCCAAACTAATATATTTTCACATAAGTTTGAGATAAACATCCAGGCTCTTTGCAGAGGTGTTTCAGCACTACTTCCACCAAAAATATCTCAAGTTGCAGCTTAAAAATACTCTCTAAAGAGCTCTGTAAAATTTTAACAGCTGGTTAAAGGAGAAGAAATTATAGAATCTTGTCCTGATTTCCACACTACTTTACTTCTTCCTACCTTATTAGCCTCAAAAATTCTGCAGATGATGGACTAGCTAAAAAACACAGTTTCATTTTGTTCCAATTTCAATGAGTCTCAGAACAAACTATTTGCTCACATCAGTTTCCAAGCAATCTGTCTAGGCATCCAAGTTTATCAACTAGAAGAACCATTCAAGCCTCCTCACTTAAACATAGCCCAACCAAAAAGCTTGTTTAACAGGCCTGCTAGGCTCTGTGATTTATTTCTTGACATTTCCAATAAATCATCTTTTTGGTTTTGCAGTAAGGCTTCAACTCTTCATTGCCCACAATCTGTAGCAGATGCCAAAAGGCTGTTTTTGTGTGCTTCTGAAAACACACACACACAAAAATCTACTTTTTTCTAGACCCCCAGCAGCACACACAGCTTGTTTCTGTGCTCATGTTTTTTACATTTTCTTTTTAAGCACAGATATTACTAAAGAGGACTTGGCTACCACCAGCTCCACACTTTGTATTTTCCAAGTTAGCACTTGATACTTGCTGTACTGTCATGCCACAGGCAATATTCAATGCATACTGTATGAAACTATAACTAATGGCCCCATACAGAGACATGTCTGAACTTTTTCTCAAAGAAATAAAAGTACAAAGAGAATAGCAATGTTCCTCCAGCTCAAAAAAAGAACCACTCAGTGAAAAAACTTTTACCATGCCTACCATACTCTTTTCCCCACCAAGAGCTATATTGTATGGAGAGCTATTGGATATTTTATAGCATTAGAAAGTACAACCTAACTTATATTCTTCACAACTGCATGGTATCACAGGCCCCAGACACTCAATTTAGGTTGGTTTTTTTTCCCTGTACAATCCCTCCAGCCCGACTAAGGCACCCTGCTATAAATCAGAGGAGGGTATTCAGCTCCTTCACCATGTACATCACAGTGCCACAATGCTGAGCAGAGTTACCAGAGCTAACTTCTTCTCAAAAGGCTAAGATTTATGAGGCACCGCAGACTTGAGCCAGCTGTGTGTTTTGAGCAGCATCACCTCCTACAAAACATCTGTTCTGCACTACGAATGTTTCTACAGACCCTTCCTTTCCCCGCCAACAAGTCTGGAGGCTCCATGCACAGCCCATCAGCACAGACCTGCCCTTGGCCTGAGGAGGTACAAATAGCTCTGACTAGTCATTGGAGAAACAATTAACTCCTCATGCCACATTTCCACATCTATCAACACACCACAATTGCTTTGTCACAATTTAGCAGTCCAGCAACTCTATCAGACAAGTGGTCTGCAAATTAAACTGGATCTATTCCCTACAACTCCACAGCAACACTTCAGGGATAGCTGCCTGTTTTTCACATCCTCAGAAAAGAAACCCTGAAATCTCTCAGTAGCACTGCTTGTATCCCATTATTTCAGTTTTTCCCCGGCCACTGTATTAGTGTGACCTTCTCTTTATTGTTTCATTGTCCTGGGTTCATTTGGTGTTCAGTGTAACAGCACAGACTAGACATTATTTCCTTTACTGGGTATTTCCACCAGGTATTGCACAGTAATTTTTCATTACTTACTGGACACCTAAGTAAGGTAGAAAATACTCATTACGTAGTCATATACACATTAACAATAACTAATACATCCTTTTGGCTAAGATACTATTTTCTAGTAGTCCCTATAAAGGCAAGAAATGTTAAAACTCACGTTTCACAGCCTTCCTGTTGGTGCTGGGAGATGAACATCTCCGAAGCAGTGTCCCAGCAGTGACACCATCCAATAGGATGCAAACGTCTGAAGGAAGTCTCAGCATTTAGGATTTTATTTCTAATGCTAGCAGAGGGTCACGCCTATGCCGAACTCGCCTTCTGCACTTTTCCAGTTGCCAAGGAGAGGTATCTGGAGCTACACGAATCTGCATTGTACAGCAGTGCTGTACAGAGGGCTAATCTCATTACGTGATAAATAGTCTTGACACTGAATGTGCCACGTGCTGCACACTGAACTGGCTGCTTTAGTCCTTTCCTGGTGTCACCTAAGAGCACGGTGAGCTTTGTGAGCCCAGGCTGAGGGCAGGCACGCAAGAGGCACACATGGGAATTCAGCACATATAAACAGAAGAATAACAAGATATTTAAACATGTCAAATGGAAACTGCCCAACTTACAGTATCATTATTACAGCTGCCCCTGCTCCTTCCCAGAAGTGTCCCTCTCCTCTTACGCGTGGCAGAAGGCAGCATTTGAAAGGACCAATGTGGTTACTCCCATATGAAGACCCAGAAACCACTGCAAAGGGCAGAGTCAACCACCATTTCTCAGTGTGGTAAAGTGATAGCTGATCAAATGAGGAATCGAATCAGCATGGCAAGGGGCTGTGATTCTTTGCAACATCAATGCTAAAACACAGTAAATTATTCCAAAGTGTGTAAAGCTGGAAAAAGAGAGAGGGAGAGGCAATTGTTGTAGGTGACTCCCTTCCAATGGGAACTGAGGGCCCTCATATGCTGCCCATACCCATCCCATAAGGAACTCTACTGCATTCCTGGGGCTTAGGTAAGAGATTACTATTACTACTAGACTGCCTAGACTGATTCAGCCCTCTGATTTTTAACCACTTCTGGTTGTCCATTTGGCAGCAATGAGGCTCGGGAGAGAAGTCCTAGGGCAATTAAAAAGGACTTCAGGGAATTGGGACAACTGGTTGAAGGGACAGGAGCACAGGTAGTATTTTCCTCAATCACTCTGGTATCAGGGAAGAATGCTGAAAGTAATAGGGGAACCCACCTGGTCACTGATGGCTTAAAGACTGGTGCCATCAGTGAAACCTCAGCTTTTTCAGTCACAGGCCAGTTTACAAGCATCAATCCTGCTGGTGACAAACAGGATTTACCTGTCCCAAAGGGGACAAAGTATTCTAGCCCTGGAGTCGGCAAGGCTCAGGGAGAGGGCTTTAAACTAGGTTTGAAGGTGAAAGGGAATAAGACCAGCCTCGCTAGAGATGAGCCTGAAGGCAGCATTGGGGTTGAAATCAATAGCCCAGCTGAAGTGCATCTACATCAATGCACATGGTATGGGCAACACAGAAGAGGAGGTGGAAACCACTGAGCAGCAGGAAAGCTATGACATCTATGACATAGCTGCCATCATGGAAACGTGGTGGGATGACTCACATGACTGGAGCGCTGCAATGGATAGCTACAATCTCTTCAGAAGGGACAGGAGAGGAAAGAGAGGTGATGGAATGGCTCTGTTATGGAGTGTTTCAACTACACAGAACTCATGGATGTGTTGAGGGCCTATAGGTGAGAATGAAGGAGATAACCTGGTGGGAGTCGATTATAGATCACCCAACCAGGATGAAGAGGTGAATGAACTATTCTATACGGGGCTGTCTGATGTTTTGCAATTGCCAACCCCTGGTTTTGGGGGAGACTTTAATTTGCTGGATATCTGCTGGAAACTCAGAACAGCACAGAGGAGACAGCCTAGGATGTTCCTGGAATGTGAGGAAGATAACTTCCTCACACAGCTGGTGAGTGAGCCTACTGGGCTGGAGCTCTGCTAGACCTGCTGTTTGCAGAGAAGGGATGGTGGGAGATGTGGTAGTTAAAAGCTGCCTTGGGCACAGCGACCACAGTAGAGTTTTAAATTCTTGGTGAAGTAAGGAGGTGTGTCAACAAAACCTCTGCCTTGGACTTCCAGAGAGTAGACTTCAGCCTGTTGAGGTCACTAGTTCAGAGATTCCCTTAGGAAACAGTCCTTAAAATCCAAAGGGGTCCAAGAAGGCTGGATACACTTTAAGAAGGCAATCCTAACAGTTCAGGAGCAAGCTGTCCCTATGTGCTGAAAGATGAGCTGGCAGGGAAGACCAGCCTGGCTGAAGAGTGAGCTTTTGTTGGAACATGGGGAGAAAAAAAAAAAAAAAAAAAGACAGTTTACAACACTTGGAAGAAGGGGCAGTCAACTCAGAAAGGGTACAAGGATGTCATCAGGTCATGTAGAGAGAAAGTTAGCAAAACGGAAGCTTGGCTAGAGCTCAATCTGGCCACTGCTGTGAAAGACAATAAAAAGTGTTTTTATAAATATGTTAACAACGAAAGGAGGGCCAAAAAAGTCTCCATCCTTTACTGGATGCGAACAGTGTCACCAAGGATGAGGAAGAGGCTGAGGTATTTAATGCCTTCTTTGCATCAGTCTTCAACAGAAAGACTGGTTATCCCCAGGACCCCTGGGCTGATAGGGATGGGGAACAGAACAGACCCTCTGCAACCCAGGAGGAAGGAGTGACCTGCTGTGGCACTTAGACACTCACAGGCCCATGGAATCAGATGGAATTCATCCAAGGGTACTGAGGGAGCTGATGGAAGAGCTCAGCAAGCCACTCTCCATCATTTATCATCAGTCCTGGCTCACTGGGGAGGTCCCAGACCACTGGAGGTTGGTCAGAATGATGCCCATCTGCGAGAAGGAGGATCCAGCAAACTACAGGCCTTTCAACCTTGGTGACCAGGAAGGTTATGAAACGGATCATCAGGACAACCAGAGGATCAGACCTACCAGCAGGGGTTTAGAAAAGGCAAGCAGGTCCTGCTCAACCATCCTGATCTCCTTTTATGACCAGGTCACCCACCTAATGAATGAAGGAAAGGCTGTGAACGTGTAGTATACTTGGACTTCTGTAAAGCCTTCAATATTGTCTCTCATGACATCTTCCTGGAAAAGCTGGCAGCCCATAGCTCGAAAAAGTACACTCTTTCATGGGTTAAAAAGTGGCTGGATGGCTGGGCCTGGAGAGTGATGGTCATTGGTGCTACAACCCCTTGGTAACTAGTCACCAGTTGGGTTACCCAAGGCTCAGTATTGGGACCAGTCCCATTTAACATCTTTATCAATGATCTGGATGAGGGATCAAGTGCACCCTTGGTACCTTCACATACAGTGCTAAGTTGGGTGGGAATGTTGATCTGCTGGAGGGTACAAAGACTGCAGAGGGATCTGGACAGACTAGATTAATGGGCAGAGGCCAATCATATGAGGTTCAACAAGGCAAAATTCTGGGTCTTGTCCTTGGGCAACAACAGCCCCACAGAGTGCTACAAACTGGGAGAACAGAAGCTGGGAAGTGACCCAGCAGGAAGGGACCTGGGGGTGCTGGTTGACAGCAGCTGAATACAAGCCAGCGTGTGCCCAGGTGGCCAAGGCCAATGGCATCCTGATCTGTATCAAAAATAACATGGCCAGCAGGACCAGGGCAGTGATTGTCCCTCTGTACTCAGCACTAGTGAGGCCACACCTCGAGAGCTGTGTCCAGTTCTGGGCCCCTCACTTTAAGAAAGACTTTGAGGTGCTGGAGCATGTCTGAAAAAGGGCAATGAAGCTGCTGAAGAGTTTAGAGAGTAAGCCCTATGAAGGGCAGCTGAGCAAGCTGGGGTTGTTTAGCCCAGAGAAAAGGAGGCTCAGGGGAGCCCCTGCCACTCTCTACAACTCCCTGAAAGGAGGTTGCAGCCAGGTGGGGATCAGTCTCTGCTCCCAGGCAACCAGTGACAGGACAAGAGTACACACACTCAAGGGGAGGTTCAGGTTGGAAATCAGAATAATTATTTCACTGAAAGGCCGATTAAGCATTGCCCAAGGAGGCGGTGGACTCACCATCCCTGGAGGTGTCCAAGAAACAACTGCATGTTGCACTTAGTGCTATGATTTAGTTGGCACGGTGGTGTTCAGTCAGATTGGACTCAATGATCTTGGAGGTCTTTTCCAACCTAAATGATTCTATTAAATGAATTAATAGTTTGCTCACTACAGGACAGACCCATCACAGAGAACATAATAAGGGTCCTACTAGGAGCATGTTGATGTCAATTATATTTTTGCCCTTTCACATGTAAAATACTCCTAATGGTCAGAGAGAGACTACTTTGTCACATATGGCAAACAGGCAGGAGAGGAAAGCATCTCCCTATTCATTAAGCCCTAAAACCCCATGGGAGCCAGCAACACAGCTGCTTTTAGATAGTGAAAAAACACCATCAAAACAGCTATTTTAAAATTTCCCCTCCCCTCCAACCCAGTATTCCCAAGACTACCCAAGAACTCCTTACTCTCTTAGAATTTTTTTTTTCATCCCAGCACACTCATGGACCGTCTACACAAATTTAGTCCTGCATTTATCACCCAGCATAGTTCTGCTCTCTCCCTGATGTTTACCCATCTGATATATTTATGTGCAGAGATTAAGGCTGATTTCTCATTTTCACAGAATACACAAAGTCAGGTCTGATTTTCTCTTAAACAGTACTGAAGCACAGCTGGTTAAAGTCTAGGCAGCAGACATCACACACGTACCAGGTTACATGGAAAAATAAACAACCCAAAAGCACCAGGTCTCTTTTGCTTACAGAGAGATATATATATTGGTTTTTGTAAGTCTTCATTACTCAAAGGCACCACTTACAATGTGCCTTCTTACAGCTTCTTCCTGCTTGCTTACTCGTTCCCCTGAGAGAAAAATCCAACCTAAGAAAGCTGCTGGCATCAAGACACAGATGTCTATTTATACAAATGTATGTTTTCCTAAATATCATTTGTTACACATTACTGGATGATGAAGTTAACCGATTCCAGTTTGAGTGATGCATTCTCCTAGGAGGAGAAGGGGTTTCACCACTACATATCAGATATTAGTAACATTTTACAGTCCAATTAATTTGATTTTTGAAGAATTTTCACCTGAGCTGTATTCTCACTGCCATATAACAGAACTGCATTTGCTTCTTTTAGAACAATGAATAATTCTGTCTTACATATGAACAGTTAGTCCTGAATCTTGAAATCAGTCACTGACTGGGGAGTTGGGGGTGTTTCTATGATGTTTTCTTTCTGAAATTTCACTTTTAGCCACAGGGCAGAGCTCTGTCAGAACAAGCTTTTTGACCAGGACTTTTCCTACTCACTTGTCAAGTGCGCAAATTTCACATTGAAGTTGGGTCAATTTTCGTTCCATAAGTGCTATTATGAGCCAAAATTACCACAACCACACTCTGACTCTCAAAGACCACTTGCAAAGCTCCCATTTTAGGACACTTCTTATTCAGCTCTACAGAGCCTAAGCAGGTTTCGTACTTGCAAACATACAGCAAGAGTTCAGTCCTTTTAAAAGAAGCTACATCACTATCTCCACATTAAAAGGCATTGCAAGTTTTGTCTTTTCCAGGCAAGCCCTTTAACATTTCTCCCTCAATCTGCTTGCTTCTTAGGAGAAATTAAAAAAAAAGAAAAAAAGCCAAGAAAAAAGAAACATCTGTGGGAACAGCTGCACAAATATTGCAACTGCCAGAGAACAGATTTCTTTCCAGCATCCAGGATTTCTGGTTTTGTATTTTGCAAGACCACTTAGTAGTGGATAACCACAATGACTATCCATGCATTTGACACGCAATTTCGATCTCAATCACAGATAAGAGGTAAAAGCTCAACAGGAGCCCACCGCAGACAGACAAACACAGAGAAAACAACCAGAAACCCAAACCCTTGAAAGAAATGTCTGGAGGCTCCACCATGTAAAAGCTTATACAGCAAGTAGGCTGCTTGCTCCAACTTCTGGACAATCAAAATTCCATGTTAGGTAGTTTCTAATATGAAAATGTACAGCAGAGCTTTTTCCTTCATCATTTATCTCATCTTTAACAACTCTAAGACCCCGAATTACTCAGCAGCACACTTTCCAAGACAACACTTTGAAATTAGGCAATTATGTCACTAAATAAATAGATTTCCAGAAGCCTGTCTTCATCTCCTAGATACATGTCTGTGTTCACATACTTGTCTTTGAACTGCAGCAATCTTATGCTCCAACACAAAGCATTAAGAGTGAGTTTTACTGTACTTTGTGTTATATATTGATAGTTGCATTTCTCAGTCCATTCCCAAGTAGGTAAGGTGAATGTGATTAAAACTCTATTACAGTAATAATCAACTAAAGTAGCCAGTTCTAAATACACATGGCCATGGCAGCAACAAGATCTTGGAGCTACTGCACAATGCATGGGTCATTTGGGATTTACTGAAACTTTCCTTTCCCCCCCCCAAAAAAATAAAAAGAAAAGAAAGCTTTATGAACCAATTTGGCTGTGGGGGGCAGTCGCCACATCCAGCTGATCCACAGAGCAGGATCTGAAGAATGAGAAGTAAAGTTAATTGCCTGTAGCCTCTGCATCATTATTTCTCAAGCAACTCAAGAGGAGCCTTAAGCATACTTTGTCACCCTTGACTGTAGCACTCTCCCATTTGCTAAACAATCATTGAGCACGCTGGGGTTGCTGGAGCACAGTAGCACTTTAGCTTCTTCATTTTCCACCTCTACAGTGCCAGCTGTCAAGCTGCACATGTAGAGAAAGATTTCTTATTTGACTGAGCTCCAACATGCTTCAGGGGGTCTCTCCTCCAGTTGAATTCACGTGATTCACTCCTGTTACTCATTTTCTAAATACCCATCCTGTAAGGCTGTGCCTCCACATTCCCACAGCACTACTTGGAAACAAAGTTGTGACCTTTAAAAATCCAAAGCACCATGATTCATCACAACTTGCCTTGCAACAATCCTTCCTTACATCCACAGGTTTCCATCTGAAGAAGGGAAACCTTCACGTATAGCAATGATCTGCTGTGGTCATTCAGCTCTTTTCCATTAAGCTCCAAGCAGAATATCAAGACCTTTTTCCCCAGCCCCACCACTTAAGCAACACTAAAACAAAAGAGGGTCAAAACTGAACAAATAGATGGCTACAATGAGACAAAGAGCCCATCCAGCCCAGCATCCCATCTCCACCTGTGACTGAAGTAAAGCCTCAGAGACAAACAGGATAACTAAGACAGGCACTCTGCAATACCTTCAGCTAGTTACCCCATAAAACTGGATTTTCCCTTTACTAACCTCTATATGTTCTGGCAAGCATCTTAGTTACACTTTATCCCCACCTTGTGCACAGCATTACCTCCTTTCATTTCTTTTGAGCCTGCCATCATCATTCTGGATACACACTGGAATTTTTCTACTGGAAAATAAGGGAAAAACTAGTCTGTTCTTCCCCATGCCCAGCCAGTCATTAATGCAGTTTTCTCAGCCATCTAATCTCCAGGCTGAAATGCCCCTTCCTGCTGCACTGTTTCTTGCACAGAAGCTGTGCTGTCTGTCCTTGACGATTCTTGTCACCCTTTTTAAGACCTTTCCCAGCTGAAGCTGCCAATTATTAGAACTTTCCTTCCCTGATGCCACCTTTATCCTTCTTCACACTTTTCTGCTCACAGCAGAGCATGTGGTAGCTAGGGGACCTAGAAAGGCAGCTTATGGAAAATCCAGGATGCTGTTGCTGGAGCTGGTGTCCAATCAACTGAGTAAGAATTAACCAGAAGGCTACTTTCTCTGCCTACTGAAGTTCTGCCTACTGAAGGAGCACTCTGCCCCCTCGCAAAACATGGAAATAGCTCAAAATAAGGAAATAGCCCAGCCATTTTGGTCCAGACCCCACTAACCTCCAAAAAATTATGTTTGGTTCTCCCAGTTAGTGATGTCTAAAGGGATCTTACTGACTCCTAGATACAGGCAAATTACAGGGTTTTAGCATTTTATTCACACAATGGTTGTTCAATTCGATAGGTCAAGAATACTGGTTCAAATAAAATGTAAGTTCTATTTTCTTTTCTTTAATTCCTGTTCTAAAAGTAAAGGTGGATGTGGGAAAAGGACAAGAGAAACATAACAGCTACATTTTGGAAGTAACACACATGAAAAAAGTCTTTGATAAAAAGATACTATCATAATTGCTATTACAGAAAACTGTACAGGACTAAATATAGAAAAATTAAATGCATTTCATGACAAGAAACTATATACACATTTTGCCTCCTTGAACCCCTCCAAACTAACAAATACAGCAGCAAATGAGAGTTTGTTAAGTTAAAAGCAATGTGTTTGTGTGTTCCTTCAAGACCTCTGGCTTGACAGAGCATGACATTTTCATTAGAAGAGCCCAATGAAACCAGAGCTGAGCCAGGCAGACAAAATGAATTCAAACATTTAACAGACAAGTCAAAGACCATGACCATAAACAAAAACAGCATCACACTGCAGGTGGTTTCTAGTCTCAGAGCAACTACCTTATTTTGCAGTGTAGCCAATGACTGGGAAGAAAAAAAGAAGACGACAGATCACAACTGAAAAGCTGTGCAGGTGACAAATACCAAGGAAGCCATTAATTACAAACAGGAAAGACAACAGACAGCCAGTCGTCTGTCTGTCTGTGCACCAGGCTCTGTCTTCTTGCTCAGCAGGTGCACAAGTCAGGAAGAACTGACGGTACCTGAGAGCATCCTCCTGAAGGAAAAACTGAAATCCCTGTTCTACACAGCAGCTCCATGTCTAGGTGCCATCACAGGGCTATTTTACAAGGAAAAAGAAAGTATAAAGATTATCATGCCTTTGGATTTCACAGGATCTCATCCAAAGCATTACCTCCAGTGCTGGTTTTCAAACTTTTAAAAGCGTTTTGAAAAACTGGAAACCACTCAAAAAACATTGGAATAATTAAAGAATGGGAGAAAATAATGACGAAATAAAGCTAGAGCTAATAAAGCTGGCGGTCAAAAGCAGGCAGTGAAGCTGACTGATGACAATTTCATCAAATGAATACCTTGCAGAGTATTGAGAATCTATCAGGTGACTTTCTGTCAGCAAAACAGGGTATTTTTCAAAACTAAATGATTGAGCTTATAATGGAAGCTAATCAAGGACCCTTACGGTTCATTTTGAATGCATAATCAATTAAATACAAAATCAATTTCCAGCTTCACTCCAGTCCTTACCATCTGCACCGTGATCACCCAAATATAACTAGCAAAATGGTGAAGTAGAAGGAAGAAGTCAGGAAACATACAAGAAGCTGTGTAATAGGAGTAATTTTTTCAGCATGCAGCTCCTCACACCAAGATCAGACATCAGACCTGTACACACTGGCTGCCACAGCTGGGGACACATGCTGGGGGTACCTGTTGCAAGCAAAGATGACAAAACAAGGAGGCTTGGGAAGCATCAGTTGCTGTCTGTCCTGCTGGGGTTGGGACACCACAGAGACTAAAGGGAGCTGCCTCTTCACATCATCCAGCTGTCTCTGAGAGCTCATGCACAGTGCCCTGGCAAGGCAGCCTTTCCCAGCTCTCACAGTACCAAATGCCACCAAGTGCCCTTCCCACCGTTATAAGCCTGGAATTTTAGCATTGCTTGATTATACCTCTGAAACTGAAGAGTCTTTTTCTGTCTCAACACAGGGCTTCTTGATGTTTGCTATGCTGCTGAAGCACATCCATCTTTGAGTTGTCTGGTATTTTCATACCTTTTGAGTGCTTTCAATTAAAAAAAGTGCAACCAAATAAAGATTTTTCTAAATAAACACAGGCAACAACCATAAAAAGGCAGTTCTCACTTGAAATCCTTGCTTTAGAATAATAATAGAAAGTAACAGACTAAATCTTACCACTCACACTTTCTACAGTCATATATATATAAAAAAAAGAAACTAAGGCCAAAATTTGGCTTCTGTTGTCTTTTTAAGTTTCTATCCCTCCCAAGACTGGCAGTGGAATAAAAAGTTAAACTAAAAGCTGTGTGTTTCCTTATATTCCAGCTCTATGAGTCCCTCACCTTACTTAGAGTCTTCTATATTACAGAAAGCCAAGTTCCACACAGTAAACGAAGAAAACCTATACCAGATACACTCCTGCAATGTTTTTGTTGGCTCAGAACACCAAGACAAGACAACCTTTCCCTTTTTTTCCTGGCTGGAAGCTAACATGCACTCAGCCTCAAAACAGTTTACAAGACAAATGTTACCCTAATATGATGAAGTTGTCACACTCTGTTCCAGGAGGCTACTTAAAAAAAAAAAAAAAAAAGGAAAAAAAATCACATCAAGCATTCCCTCTGCCCAATACAGATAAAACTAGTAAGTCATAGCTCCAGGAATAAAGCATACTTTCAAAGGCCATCAGGTCACAATAAACACAAAACAGGGTATAGAGAAGACAGCTTAAGGCAGTAGATGCAAATCACTTCAAACTACTCACCAGGAATTTCAACTGCCCCTTTTTTTGTTCCACCTGGTCCTTTCAAAAAAACCCAGATATTGAAACAAGCAGCAAGTGATGCTCACGTGCTTCAGCTGCACATGGAGCTCACAGGGGTTTTTGATTCTGGTTGCTGCTGAAGACATGGCCTTACAAACTACTACTTGTGAGGCCATTTCCTTAAAGAGATCTTAATTTCTGTCTTTGTAAACTCCATCTTCAGAAAAGTGAACCTAGCCATAGGGCCACCAATAGAAACGATCTTCGTGCACCAGCCAGCAAACACAGGAGAGGCACATGACTGAAAGAAATAACCCAGAGCCTCCCACTCACTCGAGCCCAAGAAGCACATTGCCTTACAGTGCAAAGAAGTCAGGCTTTCCATACAGAATGATGTTCTAGTTCAATTTTCTACACGGCTTTGTATTTTTTACTTAATTACTGTAGGATTTTTGGTTGGTTATTTTTTGTGGTGCAGCTCTATTTATTCCAAACTAAACCTAAATAGTTTCATTAAAGACAGCGTTAAGAACAAGAGGGGGGATAGAAGCAGCTGAGAGACAGGACACCAAAGAAGAGAGACTAGTAACATTAGATACCATGCACAAATATGAGCTCTATGCACATTTATTTTTAACATAAGTCACTGTATCACGTACTAGAAGATGCCTTTTGCAATAACAAAACCTGCCACAACATGAAAATTTCATGGGACTAGAAACAAGCACTTGACTCCCAATCTTTCCTTCTCTCAACCTCTGACTGTAACTGTTTGCCTTCTGTATGAGATGCCACTTAAATTCTTTTTAGCTAGGAAAAGTTGCTTTGCCCCTTGTACTGATAAATCCTGCTCCCTTCATTCTCACCTCATGAGGAAGCCTTTTGCCCTGAATGTACAGAAGTTATTGTCACCCTCTAGGTACAGAACTACTGCACAACAGAAAAACTTAACCTAACACCACCTTCATACCTCCTGATCTAATAAGTTATCATCATTCTTTCCCAGCAACCATGCTACTTAACACAAACAGAATTCAGATTAATATTAGATAAAGTCTGTGATATGACATCACTATGCTATATAGGAAATTAATTTGTTTTCGCATTCCTACCTATTCAGGACAAAGGTACTGATCTAAAAAAAACCTCCTGCTGTTTATTTCTAGTCATCTGTTGTAAAAACATTTCTAATGTCATCAAACATGAATTATTTACCCCTCTCCACGCTGCTGAAAGAAGAAAACTCCCAAACTGACAACAAATATACACACTACTGCTAAAAGAGACAGAGACCAATATTAGACAGAGTTTCCTTCCCAGGGAACGAAAAAGGGAAGACAATTACTCCCTTCATCTTAAAAAGAATCCACTCAGTGGCTCTAAAGATCCATGGAAGGTTCCCTAACTCTTCTATGATTACAAATTCCTCGTTGCCAAGTCTGTCCCCCCGAACACCTCAAGTCCCAAAGCCTGTCACAGACACTTGTGCAGGAGGAGGAAGATTTTCGGGACAAGCACCGCAAACCCGAGACACCCATTGAAACACGAGGGGCTGCAGAAAGCACAAAGGGTGCGAGCAACACTTACAGTCAACAAGTCACCAGGTCACACACGCTCCGAAACCAGCAAAGCGGGACCCTGTTATGAACTACTCGGCATTGTTAAGGAACACGTAACATTTAAAGACGCCTGTACACACGCACACAGCAGACGAGAACAGCTGTCACACACACAGACAGACGGACACAGACACACGGACAGACACAGACACAGCTGCTGCCGCCGGTCCCGCTGTGCCCCCATGGGGGGCGGCTCTTACC
Organism: Campylorhamphus procurvoides; assembly: GCA_013396655.1. Lineage (NCBI taxonomy): Eukaryota > Metazoa > Chordata > Aves > Passeriformes > Dendrocolaptidae > Campylorhamphus > Campylorhamphus procurvoides. The sequence continues at coordinate 1,094,271 of WBMV01002070.1, forward strand.
GCGGTGCCGGCCGGGCACAGACCCCACACCGGGGCTCCTACGGGCCCATCCCCGCCGCGGCTCCTCGGGGCTCCCTCGGACACGGGCACAGACACGGGCACAGCGGCGGTGACAGGCTCGTCCCCCCGCTCGGACCGGTGTGCGGGCGGGGCCCACACATCACACCCCGGGCCCGCACAGCCCGCCGGGCCGGGCCGGGGCGCCACAGGGCGGGGCGAGCTGCCCGAGCTTTCGGGGTGGGATGTGCTTCTGTCTGTGTGGGATGTGCAGGGTGTCCGTGTGTGGGATATGGCTCTCTGCCTCTGTGAGATGTGCAGGGTCCGTGTGCGATGTGCAAGGCGAGGGGCGCCGGGCCGGCCTCCCCCTGCCCGCCCAGGGCCAGCCCCCTCCCTCCCTCCCTCGGGTCTCGGGTTTCAGCCCCTGCCAGCCGGGCAGCCCCCGGGACCGAGGGAAGGAAAAAGGGAAGGAACGCGGCTGTGCAGCCCCAGCCGGCGCCGGGAATCCCCCATCCTGCCACCCCACGGGTGGATGTCCCAGCACCGAGGGGATGCCGCACACCCCGAGCTCACACACAGGAGAGTTTCACCACCCCCTTCCCCCGGTTCAGTTTTGCTCGAGGTGCGGCTTTAGCCACCTTAACACGCCCTAGGAGCCTGTGATGTCTGCAACTTATCACGGCGCTGTCATTTAAGGACGGCTCGGGATGTCACTGAGCCCCGGAGCTGTGCAGGGGGGGTCCGAGGGACCAGCCCTGGCTCGGGAAGGGAATTAGGACGGGAACTCCAGCTGTGGTTGTGTTTGGGGACTCGGGAGGCTGCACTCCGCTTCTCCCCGCACTCGGGATGACACGGAACCTCCGTCCTCCCTCCAGCACACCAGAACCCACAAGGTTGGTTTTAGGTGGAAACACGAGCTCCCTCGGAAAATCTGTGTTCCTGGTCTTTCCTTTCACATCCCCATCATGAGACAAGAGGCAGCTTCTAGTGCTGAACCGCAATGAGATCGTAAGGATGAACTACTACCGATAATATCTGAAAGGTGGCACAACGTTGTGATCTCAGGGCCAAGCAGGGCTCTGCATACTGTACACGCTAACATCAAAATGCTTCACATTTCAGCTACACATACCAGGCACGTCGTGTTCCTCTACCGTCAGGAGCTGGAAGATCTATAGAATCTGGGAAAATGTTCTGCATGACCCAGAATCCCAGCATCTGATGCGTGCAGCTTGGACAGACCTAGACACACTCCCACCAACTTCCCTCCCATGACCCATTCCTTACAATTCTCTGTTTGCTGGTTCCAGCTCCACCCAATGTGAAAGCACTAAAAAAAAAAATCCTGATTACTACAAGATTTAACTACAGCCTTTTGAAAGGAATCTGTTTTCTGATCTGTTTGTCAGATTTATGTGAGTTTTCAATAGATGAGGTCCAAAGACCATGTACTTGCTGCAGCAGATGACATGTCATAGCTCGCAGCAGTGATAATGGGTTACCACTGCTCTGGAGAAACTTTTAGCAGAAACAAAATCACTCAGCTAGCCTGTTGGCCATACTGAATCAAATCTCTGAACTCTGCCTCTCACTAGCGCTGCAGGAAGGGTTGAGACCTGCAGCACTCAGCCCAGATATCAGTTTATGAATGAAGGGGAATACTCAAGATGCTTTCCTTAGCTTCCCAGCTTTCCCTAAGATAGCCAGCCAGAAAAGAGAACTAAGCAAGCC
>WBMV01002070.1:1097451-1117280 GCA_013396655.1 Campylorhamphus procurvoides
TGCTGTTTCCAGCCCCACCAAATGTGAAAGCACTAAAAAAAAAATCCTGATTACTACAAGATTTAACTACAGCCTTTTGAAAGGAATCTGTTTTCTGATCTGTTTGTCAGATTTATGTGAGTTTTCAATAGATGAGGTCCAAAGACCATGTACTTGCTGCAGCAGATGACATGTCATAGCTCGCAGCAGTGATAATGGGTTACCACTGCTCTGGAGAAACTTTTAGCAGAAACAAAATCACTCAGCTAGCCTGTTGGCCATACTGAATCAAATCTCTGAACTCTGCCTCTCACTAGCGCTGCAGGAAGGGTTGAGACCTGCAGCACTCAGCCCAGATATCAGTTTATGAATGAAGGGAAAGATGCTTTCCTTAGCTTCCCAGCTTTCCCTAAGATAGCCAGCCAGAAAAGAGAACTAAGCAAGCCACTCAGCATGACGGCTGGTCCCTGCTGCTTCCCTGGAAAAGAAATCCACAGAGAGAAAACACGGAGAAGGCAAAATCATTCCTATGATTTCACTGCCAAATGCAGATCTTTGGCCAACAGAGGTCCTCAGCATCAGGGACAGACCACCAAAATGCAGCTTCTTCCAACAACCGTACCGGTTTGAAGAAACCACTAAGTTTCGCTGAGTCTACGCCAGTATAATTTCTTATTTATTTTTTTAAGAGTAAACAGAGTATATAATACATGGCTGCTCAGGAAGAGAAAGTAAACATACTCACAAACTTTAGATGGTGAGGAGGAGGACAGAATTAAACACTCACACAGCAGGATACCTACATTGGCCTTAAGTTTGCTTGGCTGCCAAACACAGGCTCCTAGGGAGAGCAGCCAGAATGACATACTAGAAAAAACATTTTTTAATGGTCTGGAAAGCCTTCCACCATCAAGGACCTCGCCTGCTCTGATGAGGTGCCTGTACATATGGTAGCCTCACTTTATGCATCACAGTAACCAACATTCTATAAAAATTTAACTGAGGCACTTCTATAACTTTTGTCTCTGCAGTTCTGTGCCTTTATTTGAACAACAGCCATATTAGGACACAAGACCTCTTGTTTAAATTATAGGAAGTTACTGTTCTGTTACTGTACTGTTCTCTTAAGAGAGAAGTAACCCCAGGGAAATTTCCAGCTACTGTAGAGAGAGTGGCACAGTGTGCTTCCTAAGCACAGAGACACACAGGAAACGAGCTGCAGGGCAGGCTGGAACTGCTGGCAGCAGGATGGGTACACACAGACCCTCTGGTCCTGTGCCAGACCTGCTCCTGCACAACAGGCACCTCACAGCCCTGTGCCCACAGCACAGGTGCTTTCAAAAGCTGAGCTGCAAAGCCACTCACATCCTTCAACAACTGCACGTGTGAAGCCGGGCTAGCAACGCATGATTACAACAATAACAACGAGGAGGCCCTTTGTGGTCAGATTTCCTTCATTACTTTGCTTATGGGTGGCCACTTGTTCCTGTTCTTTCTCTTTGCAGTGGTTATGGTTTGCTAGGTAATACCTCTGTAAAGTTGAGATTTAGACCATAAAACAAGTCATATTTGCAGCTTTATAGGTTAATTTGTAAGATGCACTGAATTTCCTCAGTCATCTTTTGTACACATATATCATTAATATGCAGTCATTCATTAGCTACATTAGGGAAAAGCCAGTAGGAACAAGCCTTTAAGGGAAACAGCTTATCCAACTCCACGTTTAGGGCAAGAAAAGCCTAGGATGGTGCCTGTAGGTACCCAGCTGGTTTCCCATGCTGAAACTGCTCCTATCTAAGTCCTTAGATACCAAACCTGAGAAGACTGAGACACTTCAAAGACTTGTTCTTTGCATGGCAGAGAACTAAGATTTTGTGTCTTTCCTGTTGCATGAAAAACACATTATTTTCTTCCAGAACATTTAATGAAACAAACTAGAAACACTTTACCAAGCAATCAAACAGGAAGAATATCTGCATTTGCACCAGACAGTTTGGACCTGCTCAAGCATGGAATACCCTTGGCCAAGTGCAGGCAGTTCAAAAGGTAATCACCCTCTCTGGGCAAAAATGGCCACAGAGTACCTTACATCACATTCCCTCTTCTTTGCTCATCTTATGGAGAAATAGATCTGCAACTATACCACCACTGAACTACTTATGGCTCCCTGCTAAATCTCTTGTTCTTAAAGCCCTTCACACCAGTGGAAGCAGCAAAATTATTTTGTTGCTCTGTGCTGAGCCTCACTTTCTCACCTGGTCAGTACAGGGACCATAACATATTATTTGTTTTAAATCTACTGCTAAAGTTAATTGCATGACAGTAACACCTGGAGATATGTGCTGGACTGTTCTGACCTGCAGAAACAGAGACAGAAAAAAAAAACCAACACCTGAATTTCACTCAGTATGTCAGAGCTATTTTACAGACCTTTTCTGATCCATCAAGGATGGGTTTGCACAGCTTATGGACTCCATATCTAAGAGACTCACTCTTCCTCTATGTGTTGATATGTTTATATTCACACTCTTTGGAACACGGCTTCTCTGCAGTCTGGTGAGCAAATTGGGCAAATGTATAAGAAAACAGGAAAAGACACCACCTTTTTTCCAATGTAACTAAATCCAGAAGGGATCTGCTGCCCCTCTAGTTTCTGTTGTCTAATACCAACAGAGAAGACAGTACTGAATTCACTATACATTTCAGGAAATATGTCTCACTCCATTCCCACTGATTATGTTGTTCAATAGAACAAGGCAGGCCCATTTCTGATTTCATGGAAATCAATTCACTGTATCATTAACTCACAGATAAAATCTGTCATATCCCTGCAGTGCCTGAAATATTTTGGAAAATACAATATTATTTATTGTTTTAATTTTGTTGGATGTTTTTGAGTACTTGCTTACCACTATTTCCTTTGTTGATCCAATATTACACCTGTCAATAAGGAAAGAATTGGAATTTCATATAGCAAGTTCCAGCCAAATTTAAGGCCACAAGGTAGAAAAGACAACCACAGCTCACTGCATAAATATATTTCTGTATCATTAGTCCTCAGCAAGAAAAGAACAAGCCATACAGAAATAATGACACCTTGAAAAGTGGCTTGAATCTCTACTGTTTCCACAGGGACAGATTCTGCACGATGTTTGAAAGATAAATAAAGCTGCTTACACTAATAACCATAAAGCAGAGACATGCAAGTACTCAGACAGGGCCAAAACCTGACACATCTGAAAACGGTTTGAAAAGTGAAAGATCTTCCTTCCATGTGGAGGAAACTTCTACTCATAGTCAGAAAGAATGCTTGAATAATTTGTTCATCGTCAAATCTGTGAAAATCTAGTTGTCCATCTGGGAATCACTTTATCTCAAAGAACCCGTTAGCCATTTCCACATCCATTTCCCCCAGTTGCAGCAAAATATTCCTTACTAGTTTGTATATTTGTCTTTCCTTGCCTTACGACTTCCTCCATCCCTGTGCTTGGTTGGTGAACATTTAACAACAGTTGAATTCAATACCATAATTTCTAACTACATGTTCTGTTTTCCAGTTCTAGATAACTGGGACTAACGCAGGACTTGTAAGATGTGTGTGCCATACATCAAATCACATAGAAGAACCATAATACTCAATTTTAAAAGAAGGGTTTACATCACTTCCCTCTTTCTTTCTGTGCAAGTGCACAGAATAACCGTGTTTAGGTTGGATGTCAGTATTCAGCAGAGAATTTCTCCTTCTCTTATAAGAGCCTAACAATTTTATCTGGTCTGCTTCCTCCAAGTCCACATTGTTGAGTCTAGAATTGCACTAAAAACATTAAGAAAAGCAAAAGAAGGTTATTCTGGACACAAAGAAGGAAGCTGATTCCAACTGTGTTCTGACTGAGGAAAAGACAGTCACCCATGCAATATATGCTTCAAATTATATGAAATCCTTAGAACTTAAAAAGCACTAGAAGGTGGAGAATAGAGCTTTCGTAGATATAGTAATGATTTATGTTGTAGGACATCAATGCAGAAATGTAGAAAAACAAGGTGACCAAGAACATCAACACAAGGCTTTAAAGCTAATGTTTTTGTTTAAGCACTCACTGACTACAAGACTTGACTCTTTGACAAGGCTGTTGCCAGGATCTCACATTAGATCTGGTTTTATGCCACTTGGCTTTGATTTTATAAACATCTTCTAATTTTGCTCCAAGATTACTTTGGAATTAGCCCTTACTAGCATAAACATACTACTCTTTCCCAGCCATAAAACAAATTTCATTTGGACTCACAGGACAGGCGGAAGGTAACTGACCTTGTGTCATTGGTCAGAAGCACTGAGCACAAGCATATATATGCCTACAAGTAATGGCAGCAGGTAGGAAGATATAAAACCAAAAATACCCTTCCTAATCTAGTCATTCCAGCAGCGAATCTTGATTTACTATTGTAAGTCAAAGCTCAAGCCAGCAGATGCTGAATCCTGTTTGCACAGGACAGTTTAGAACAGAATGTTTTATTTCTGTTCCTTCCTATACAGAGAGTGCAACCTTCAAACACAGATAGCATGGGTTCTCTTCTAAATTTGACAATGGATGTTTTGAAGACATGGTGCTGTGCAAAAATAATGTTGTTTGGGGTTTTTTTTAAATACATTTAAAAAACCCAACAAAAAAACCCCAACAAATAATGGGATCTTCCTGGGAGCTGAAATTCACATAGAAATAAAAGCTTTTTAGCCTGTCCCTCTTGGGAACACTGACATTGCAAAACAGGATTTCTTCCCCTTACAAGTTGACATCTACACTTACATTCTACAATGCATTACATAAAACTGCTCAGTTGTCTGTTTAGCAGCTGCAGCAGCCCAGCTGAAATGAGTAAATAAGGAAACACTGCACGCCAGGATTTATTTTTGGTGATACACTTAAAACATAGATAGACAAAAATGCAAAGAACTAAATTTTATAGTTACATTCCTGCTAACTGATGTTTAAATGCACAGTTTCACCTACTCAAAGCTGCAGACTCTCAGCAACTCCACTTTCATAAGCAATGTATCAGCAGTTGCAGTAGAGAAGCAGTAGGGAAAAATAAGCTGTAGGAGCTCAGAGGAGTTCACCGCTGGCCAAATAATCTCAAATCACCAAGAAGTGAATGCTACTCATCAACAGTAAACAAGATCTCCAGTTTACTGCCCCTCAGTAGGCTGATGGAAAACCAGAAACATCCACCCCATAAAGCAGCAGTAAATTCACAAGAAAAACCAGCACCCCACAGTGAATCTGACTGCAGGAATAGCTGCATCAGATGTGAGGAATTTAATACAGTTAAGCCAGCAGGTAAAGAATTCAGAAACCCCTCAACAATGAAATTATGTGCCACTGTGTCTGTATTTTGCAATTCCCATGATTTCTAATGAGCTGTCTGCACATCCTGTCCAGAGGGCACTCATTCACCTAACTGTCAAGGCTGATGTCTGAGTAGAAATACGAAACACCACAGAGAGCATCCTCCTCGGGCCACCATGCACTCCTTGCTGTGCTTTCTTGTAATAAAAAGCTTTTACAGCAAGTAAAGTGAAGGTACAGTTATTGCACGAGGCACAATTTGTGTCCATTTGAAAATACTCAAGTCCAAATCTATCACACCAATGACTTCTGCTGACATCTGCAGCAAAACATCACCCTCTGAGTCAGTTACTGCTACGTTACATCAGTAAAGAAAAAGCATAGAAGGGTAGGAAGTCAGCGTCTCAAACAACTTTCATCAAGAAATGTCTATATCTTTTAGTTGAGAAAAGTGACACAACCATTGCACTCTAGTTTACCCTGGTGGCACATGAAAAGGAGGAATCTAACAAAACCAATGTTTAACACAAACACAGATTCCCTGAGGTCAGTCCCGACGTGCTGGACTGCAGCTCTGAGGAGTGACAAGCCCCACTGTATGAACTACATCACTTAAGATGCAAAGGGCAACAGAGGTAAGGAACATGACCAGATCACAACAGAAAACGAGGGAGCTAAAACTAAAGACAGTTGTTACAAAATTTGCCCACAAAACACTCTCCTGCACAAGACAACAGGCTTAGTCACCAAGGACAAGTTAGAAATTCGGGTCTTGAAGACTTGGATAAGGCAGTTAAAATCCCCTCACAGACAGCACTTTTTGGTCAACTTTCATTAGTGAGCAAAAATAAGCAATAGCAATGGAAACAAATTATTCTGTTCCATATTACTGAATGATTACTTTGAAGAATGCATCGAAAAGGACCACTGAAATGTCCTGAATTCATCCAATAAAGTTATTGTGTCAAGACTGCTACTGTCAAGATTTGCACAATGCCCTATAAACAGAGCATACACCATTTACCCAATCGTGCAAATCTCACCTTTTCACATTCTTCCAGGTGCAGGTATCCTTCCTAGTGTTATTACATCATCACTGTAGCAGTTGTCACACTTTAAGTGCCTTGAATATATGATACTTGCACAAGATCTGGACCTCCCATCGCTCAGTCCTCACTCTCACTCTGCAGTAAGTCAGCTATGAGGTCTTGAAGCTTGACTAGATATTTCAGGCATAAGGATGTACTATTCACTGTATTGTAGCACAGAGCTGAGAGCCAGAACAAACACAACTACAGCTCCTTGATTCACCTGGAGAGCCAGTTGAGTTTTTAAGCCCCAACTGATAGGTGCTTAACATTTACTCTGCTCTACAATTTGCTTTGGGACCTTTCAGATCTCCCAATTAAGGTCTTCAAATTCCAACTGGGAATTCAAGTGACAGGTAGTTCTAGCAACAGACTGAGCATTAACAGAAAACAGCAGTCCAAAGTAATTTCTCTTCCATCCTTTCGGATGCATCCTGAGCCATGACTGACCCACAAACCTCCATCTTCATCTTTGAAGAAGTGCTTTCTTCAAAACACTAGAGAGCTCTTGAGCCATTTAATTTTAATAGCAAAGATAAGACTTATATCTCTAGAGTCAAAAATTTGTCATTTCCCATTNTCAAAGATAAGGCTTTACCAAAGATCTCTAGAGTCAAAAATTTGTCATTCCCCATTTGTCACTCAACATACTTCCACTGGGTCCAAGAAATAGGGACCTTTTTCTGCTATACTGTACATGAAAGCCATTCTAGCAACAGTCCATTCTCCCTCATACAAGCTGTTTTCAAGGCCATTCACTTGACTCAGAGTTCTTCTGAGATGTATTTTATGCCTTCAAGGTGCTTAATAAAAATCTTTCAACAGAAGAAAAAAACCCTCACAGCCAGTTCTCAGGTTTCACCTAAAATGTCATTGTCATCTGTTTTTCCCCCTGGAGCTCTCTGTGGATACTCCCCTCTTCACCAAAACCCTTTCCCNTAGTTCTCAGGTTTCATCTAAAATGTCATCTCTTTTTTCCCCTGGAGCCCTCTTCACCAAAACCCTTTCCCCCAAGAATAAACCTGCCAACAAGAACAGGATTTTTACATTTGAATATTTTAAAGCATCTGTGTTCTGCTTGCCACAGAGGTCTATCTTAAGCCATTGTCACAGTTCCCTCAACATTACACAAAATAGATGCACAGTGAGTAGAGGCTACATGAGATGAGATACTCAAATGAAGCAACATAATTGGATACCTAATCACAGCAATAAAGGCTGCTGCACTCATCTCCACATGCCTCATTTAGTTTTATGAATGTTTTCCAGAACTTAATGTATATCTGATGACCTGGGTACTCAGAAAGTTTTTAATTCCAGAGATTTTGTCAAAGTGTCATGGCAAATGACCTCCTCCTCTAGGCAAGCAGCCACAGAAATAAAAAGGGTCACTTCTTGTAACAATGAGATAATTAAGGCTATTACTTCTAGAATAAAAAATGCTTTCCTTCCTTAAGTACTCAGAATAATGTTTTTAAGTCACCACAACAAAACGATGGGGATTACTGCTTCATGCAGTATAATCCAGGCTGGATGACATGCAGATCACTCACTTTTCGACCCCACTATTTTATCATGCAATTTAACCAGAGCTGGTGAAATTTGTATTAAATACATATATGAAGGACCTGGCATACAGGTTGTATTGGGTTGCTGTTGTTTTTAATCTCACTTTTGCAGCACATACTGCAAACACAGATTTTCTGTGACCCCTCACAGGCAAGCTACACATGGTGCTCCCCATCTTCAGTGGTGTGGAAGAAACTGAAGTGGTGTGACAGACATCCAGGGCCCAAAAAATGGAGAAACTAAAGTTGGACCTGGTATTTCCAGAATTAGGAAATTCACAGCTGCTCCCAGAAGGCCTTGGTCATGCAGTTTTTCTCATTGTGAGGGAAGCTGCCACCTTTCACTCTTTGCACATAGGAGAATTTCTGAGTACATAATTCCAGCGTTTAGACTCTATAATAAATGCTAAAAAACAAGGGAGTGATATAACAGAGGCTATTGGTGATTCACACCTGCCTCACACTGTGTATCACTCTCTGTATCAGGTACCAGTGGACAAACTAATGGATAAAAATGCGTATTAAACCCCAACAGCTAGCAAGTGAGAAGAAATAACCAAATAAATAATAACCAACCAAATATTACAGGCTTGTCAGCATCTAAAGCCTTCATGTTTCCTTCAGGGCCTCTTATGTATCTGACCACCTCTGCAGCTTCACATCTCCCTTCTGACCCTCTATCTATGCTGCTAGAGATCTGCTTATCTCCATTTATGGAGGAGTATTTCTGAAAGTCTTTAGGGCATCACCAAATAACCAGAAATTCTCCACTTACCAGGAAATCTGCAAGGAGCATTTGCCATGCAAATGATGGCTGATAGAGGAATAGCATCATCTATCTCATCTCCACCAAGCCTCTCACTGGAAGTCCCAAGCTCTAACAAGTTAAAAGCTCGTCCTCTTTTTAACTTTTTTTCCTGATGCATAATTTCTTCTCTCACTGCCCCTGGCTAGGAAGTCTCAACCTCATGCTCCAATAAATTTATTGTGTTTTGTGAATCTCTTTGACCTTTAGAGGTAGAACTTCTGCTATCAGACAAAAAAATAGTGACCTTCTCTCTGTAACTGACAGAGGATCTGGGTGATGATAACACACTACTTCATCCAACCCCCCTTTCTCACCCAAGCCCCCCTTATCCACCTCATTGCAATATTCAGACAACACAGACTGTAAAGCAGGAAGAAAATGTAATTGGTTACACAAGAAAAGAAACTTTCAGTGGAACCAGATCTCACTGCATCTACCATTCAAGCCACAATTCAAATCCCCTTCAGAGAGGCTGCCAAAAACCTTGCCAGTTCTCAGCCAGAACCTAGCTGTCAAACACAGACCAGGGCTTTGTAGCAACCCGAGCCTTCCTGCTTGCCAGACCCTGGGGACCAGACGCAACAGAAAATGCAGTATTCTTGTGACTTGGTTCCCCACCACTCCCAGCAAGTTTCTACACTGCTAACATGATAACAGAGCTGAAAAATTCAGAGTAGGAAAATTCACCCCAGACTGTAAAACCATTCCTAATTATGTTTGCATACAAGTCATCTACAAATCAATCCTGTAACTGGAATATTTCAGCAAAGCTGGATGCTGAAAAAAAACCAAAAAACCCAAAAAACAAACGGCTATTTACCCCTTGAAAAGAATGTAACTGTGGTGGTGGGAACTTATGGATACTGCAGTGGTAATGTCCCGTTAACTTCTTTTCTTCACCCTACCTGGCAAGTCTCAAAAATGAGACAGATGTCATGAGTGATATAAACAGAGAACAGGATCCAGCCCAAAAAAAGCAATGAGCTAGGGGCCATGAGATTTGAGTTCTAGTCCAAGTTTCTGCCAGCCACGCGAATCTGTGCAACCCATGCTGCTATTCTGTGTCTTTCTTCTTCCTCCCCCACTTCTAACACATCTGTTTCAACTTAAGCTCTCCAGGACAATGACTCTCTGTTGCTACAATGCCCAACATGTTGTGCTTCCATTGGGAAGCAACAAAAACCTTATATGCATAACGTGACTGTTGGATACCCAGGCTTAGTTTTCAAATATTCTGGCACAGGATTTTATTTTCTGCTGCAGAGAACCAGGATGAAGTCACCCACTCTTTTCACTGGAAGCAAAGCAAAGAGAAATTTGGACTGTGAATCCCATCTCGACAGATCAGGAAACATATAATATCACTTCAAGTAACTGTATAGACCACAAGTAAATAATGCCTTGCCAATTTTTACACAGGCCATAAAAGTCAGAGAACTCACTTTTTTCCATATTTGGTGGTATGTAGATGGTCTTGAAGCAGGGAGTGAAAAGTAGCCCAGTGTTGGTCCCACTATGTGGGATAAACACGGTCGCAAAAGAGCAAGGGAGAAGTGGACATCATTTTGCTTTTATGAACTCTGAGCTGGAAATTGCATCAGTAAAATAAACCACCTCTAGACATGGCTGTTGTTTTGAGAGCCATGCTAATATGAATAGCAGGACTCAGTAACTTGGCATCTCTGAAGCTGACACACACAGGGTCAGCTATAAGTGCAGCAGGGCAGAAAGTCCTACTAACACATACCAATGTTTCACTGACCTATCTGGGGACATCTACCTGCAGCAATATCCTGATTATTACGATGATACTGACAACTGAGACATGGCAAGGAGCTCCCAAAGAAGAAATAGTTATCCACAACACAGACTATTGTTTAGAGGAGAAAGTAGAACCATTTCTATTACTGCTCAGTCACATGCATTAAATGCCTTTCAGAGTTTAGCTAAAGGCAGAAACATCCCATTTCACAGCTATTTTAATGGTAGTATCCCAATGCTGATACTTCTGCTCAATTCCTCCCCAAAGCCATCTTCGCTGTACTTATGAACCACATTCATGAAACATCACTTCTGCCAGCCAACCACCTACTACACCCCACTGTTTCTGGGAGAGACAAAGGGGGAAAACACTTTTAGAACATTTAAGAGTCAATCCAAGCAACATCCAAAATGTTAGTTACCTAACAAATTCTTGAATACTTTCCATTTCAGTGAGCTATTGACTGACTTCAGGTGGCCAAAGCACCCTCAAGAAATACAAGAGCAAAGGAAATAACATTGAGACGTTAAGGATCCAAGTTAAATCTATACCAAATTGAGCATAATGCACAAACAGATAGTCCCAAGATAAATCAGTGTATCCATTAGGCAGGCAGAGGTTTAAGATGCACTAAAGAGGAGATGAAACCATATGACAATACAAAATTACTGAAATCCACAGTGTGAAGGCGCCTATTACGCCCTACAGCACAGGGGGTCTCAGCTTAAAAGACCATGGGTGCTCCATCACCATGACTGACAACCATCACTTACTGTCTGGGAGGGCCTCACTATACAGACTGCTGTCTATAATCTGTACCTTTGGGAGGTTTAGATCATTTTTCAAGACAGAATGAGAGCACAGGCAAAAGTGCCTTTTTCTGACTATTCCTGAAGTAGACACATCCCTCTCGCATGTTTGTTAAGGAGACTTTCCTGTCTGACCACGCAGGAGCCTCTCTGGCAGTCACTCATGCCTGTTATTTCTGCACTCCTATTACCGTGGAACAACATTGTTGTCAGATGGGCAGTGCTGGATAGGTCTGGGGTCTCCTGCAAAACCATACTTGACTGTTGCTGCTTTAACACTACTTTTACAAATATTCAAAATCACTTTATCCATCACCATGGCTTCAATGAACTCAAAACATTCAACACTCTTGTAAACCAGCTGAAGACTTTCCTCTGTACCAGGAAATGTTTCTATTAATTACACTGTTAACATGTGTCATCACCAGAATAACAAATACAGGATTTGTAAAGAGAATAACTAAGAGGATGAATGATAAGCTTTTGTTTCATATGATGGAGTAGCAAAGGAAAAAATCTAATACAAGTGAGTCACAGTTGATTTTACTGAAATGTAATTACATTAATCAATTAGACATTTCCTGGAACAAAAAAAAAAACCCAAACCAAGCTACAGGATCATCACAGTATGAAAATCTTGTTAGCAGAATGAGGGAAAGAGTTTTTTGTCCTTGTTTCACCTTTATTACTCAAAGGTGAAAAGACAACCATGAGCATTCACACTGCCAGGAGCAGTCAACAGAAAACCTATAACAGGTCATAAGACAAACACAGCGAGTCTCCCAGTACACAGCTATGGAATTTTAGTTCACAGTCTCATTTTCCAGCTATTCTGTGGGTGCCTCTTGATGGCACAGGCTGAGAAGGCAGCAATTTTGCAGGTTTGTTTTGTGAATATTATTGTCAAATAGTAAACGTTCATATCCTTTACAGGCTGAAGGCAAGCATTTATTTTATATTGGCTTTTCAGTTTTAATGAAAAATCCAAACATCATAAGAGATGATATATGGCACATTTTGGGATGAGCATGGGGTGAATGAGGTGCAGTTGATGGTAACTGCAACAGAGTGCAATGGACAGAAAAGCAAACAATTTAACACACTTTTAAATAGAGTGGGCTCCTGAAAATCTCTAACTCATTTTCTAATATGGGCAGGATGGCCCCAATTCAATAATAAACAACACCTTTATATTCAATTCCATTTTTTCCAGAATTCTTAGGAAGGATTGATTTGCTTTGGGTGCTTTTACTTAACAGCTTTTCCATCAAATAAATTGATTTTATTTCACTGACAAGAACAGAGTAGAAAAACTCCAGTGATTTGGGGGTTGTGGGGATTTTTGGAAGTGCTTGTCAAGCCCAAGGAAAATAACATGACTAATATATGACAAGAAAGCCTGAGAGATTTCCAAAAATATTTCAAAGCCAGACTTGCTATTTCCATTAAGCATATAAACAGTAACCTATAAAGGGGGAGCTTTTAGTGACATGATAAAGTTATCAGACCATGTTCCAGTGGGGTGTACAATATCACCTGGACTCTTTCAGGGTTTGTTTTTATCTTGACACCTCTCTGCACTCTTATTCTATCTAGATATCATTATTCTTTCCCAAAGCTACAAGTCTGCTGCCTTGAAGAAGCAACAATCCCAGGGAGCCATGTAATTCATTTAAATAACTCATGTACCTACAATGTCTCAAGCTGCATGAAAGCAATTCAGTCCTATCAATTGGTCCCAAACTTCTGCATGTCAGCATTTCTTAAGCAAATTTAGCTTCAGATGTCAAGGAGCCAGTTCCTTCAGCCCTGGAAGCACTCACACTCCACACATGAATGAAGAGCATATGCTATAGGCACTCTTAGGAAAATGAAGAGAAAGGATTGTGCCTACCTGCCACACAGAAAAATAAACATAATAAAGCATGACTGACATTTCTCCATGTGGTATGGGATGACCAGGGTACCTGCTGGGGCAGCACTGCACACTGACCTCTCTTCATGCTAGATTTTTAGTCAAAAAGGGAAGCCAAATAGTAGGGTTATATTACTCTTCAAATATAGGAAGAAAAACTACAATGTTTCACCATTCCACATAAATCCTAATGACAGATACCATTTCTTTGAACTCTCAACACTGCCCATCTGTTCTCATCCTCCCTCCACCAAAGCAAAAATTCACAGGCCAATCTGGGATATTCAGGGCAATCAGCTCCTGCCTTTTTCCACACAACTGACGCTTCCAGTTTGGCCAAAACCTGTAACATCACTTCTGGAAGTATTTTACCATTTCTGCCTTGTGATACAAATCCAGTGATCAAGCAGAAAGGACAAGCACTGAAATGGACCTAAGCAAAAACGTGTACCTTGATGATCAGGTGCACTGCTAAAAATAGAAATTGTTACCAAAAATACAGTAATTTTCTACTTGGGCCATCCCCACAAGTGGCCATACCAAACTCCAGCACTTAAACAAGATTAAACACCAAGCAATCCTGGATCAAAGTGACCATTTCATAGCCTCAAGCACATTTCCAACACTTAATTGCTATTTCTGAACCTGTAAAAAAACCTAAAATAAAATATTTTTCCAGAACCTCAAGCAAAGCCAGCTGTTTACTTCACTGGGACAGGTCACCACTAGTTAACGTTCAGCTGCCAAGCATGAACATGTTTGGCAATTATTTCAGTGGTACAAACTGTGCATGAGTCCTCCATTCCTGTAATAAAGTACTGAAGGTCCCATTAACTCAGAATACACCAGTGGGTTACAGCCTGAGGTAGTGAAAATCCTCAGACTGGCATTTCCCTTTCTATCACTGGAAATACATTGCACCAAACTCCATACATGACTAAATTTTCCAGATCTGTAAATTGAGCAAATTACTGGCACATAAGGGGATTTAAATTCAGCCACATATAAAAGTCAAAAGAAGTGAAAAAATCACAATTAGCTTCTAAGAAAATGAAAACATATGTCCTCACTTTCATCTGGCAACATTTTCTTTGTATTTTAATGATTCATAGTACAACTGCAAAGCCCTCTGCGTACCTTAGCTTTGTCACAAGACATCACGTGTTACTTGATCACATCCTCCAGTTTGTCTTGCTGGTGTTGAACCAGTTAAAGCACAACTCTAAAGCTTGACAGTGGGGACTGATCACAGCTCTGTCATTCTTGTCCAACTATGAAGCCCTCAACAGTTTGCAGCAGAGTGAAATGAAATAAACAGTGACTTCCCTCTGTGCTATTCCATTGTTCATTTTCCTCTGGACTGTCCCCCTCTGTTCCTTACCCTTTTCCAGTTTCCTCAGGACACAAGGGAGAGAGACAGTGCATATTTAAATAGCTGCTACAGTTGTTTCACTACCAGGAGAATGGAAAACTAAGAGAAAGTCTGAATACATACTGCTTAACTTCCCTTGATCATGGTGTTTTCCCTCTTTTCCATTGAAATCTTGCCCTACAGTAGCATCTGTGTTTCATCTCCCTTGCCCAGCTTCTTCAAAGTGTGGCTTTCCTTTGTGAAGTTTTTCCTAAGAATACAGCAATGCATTGTGACCACTAACATGAAGTGTGTTCCTTGCAAAAACTTACTTTGATGGAAAAAAGCACCAGAGTATCTTTCATGCTATACACACAGAATTTCTTCCACCCAAGCTTTTTTGCTTTTGATCTATGTCCAAAATAAGATTTCACCTTTTTTCCTGGGCTTTTTCTCGTCAACAAGTCTTGATCAGTTGGGTTCAACAAGCTCAACATCACGAAAATTCAGTGTTTTCCTGCCCTCTGAAAGCCTCCTGAAACTTCACTATGTGTACAAAAAGGGAAAAGCCTAGTTATCTACCAAAAACCCACTTCTGCTCTGATGTTGAAAAGATCTCTCACAGTGGATTGTTGGTACCTTTGATTCAGTACCTTCCTTAACATTGTCTTGGGCTTCTTCACTGGTTAAGAAAGCACAAACAATATTGGCATGAAATTTTTTGTCAAAAATACTAGATCTAAGAGGGTTTTAGGAGATGAAGAACACCCATCTGTTAAACACTGTCCTAGAATCAGCAAGGTGTCTTTCCACCCTTCTGAAGTTTTCCTGGCAACTGCTTACAAGGAAAACTTTTGTACAGTAATAAAAAAGGAGAGATTGTATCTCACTAAATGACTCCTTCCAAGAGATCTCATTTTTCATGAATCCTACCTTGGTTTTTTTTTTTTACTCTTTGTAACTTGTAGTAAGCTTGGTTTTCTGAAATAACAGCACTAGCATTATAATTGAAACATTAAATCACAGAATGTATGAAAACTCATGCCAAAATCATTAAAACAAACCCCAACAAACAAAACCACATCAGGCATGCCAACCATTTCTTACACATTTTCCACAAACTACAATATTTTACTACTTCTTACTGCTAATAGGCAAAGAAAAAGGTCTCCTTAAAGGGAAAAAAAATAGTGTGGTTAAGATATGGTGACTTTTAATAAATAAATTCAAAAATTCATGTAGAAATATTGCATGTTTTAAACCTTCCTAAGTCATGTCCCGCTTCGATTATGACAGCTAGCTGCAAACTTTATGTCCAAAGTAAAATGCAGAGAAATTAGACTTTTTCATGAAACACAGTGCAGAGGGAAACTACCACCCAGTGACACCCACCAGGTTTCATGACTCTTTCTTTACTGGAAAACATCTCACTATGATGCACATATTTTAAAACTCATCTATAACAGTCCCTAAAATGACTTTTAGAAATCAAAAAGTCCAAATAATTCCAATGAGTGTTAGACCCAGCTCTGTATGGAGCCAGTAGCTCCCAGTTAGCTCCTGCAGACCACTGGGACCACAGCACCATGTCCATGGGTTAATAGTTAGCACTTCTTTCATATCATCGTGACATTGTATGAAACTAAAATTTGGATGGCAAAGAGGAAAGACTGGCAGTGGTCCACTGCCCAAAGTCTGGAAATGTCTGAATCAAATCATGGCATTGCTAACACAGTTTCTAAATTCTTGTGAATCTTTAATTTTATGTGGCATTTCAATTATGCTTTTAGCTAAAATTGATGTTCATTTCGGTATTTTGGTTTGGATTTTTTTATAATTTGCAACTGCACTATGAAGAAGTGAGTGTGAAGGCTAAGGTATGAGAGAGTTCTGGTAAAAAAAAATAAACCACCATAATTTGCATTGCCACAGAACCTTAACAAATGTCCAGATTTAAAATATCACTACTATTCTTAATGTAACTACATCCTAAAAAATATCAGCACTGGGAAAATGCCCTTCATGTTCTGTCACACTTCAGCAAAAATAGCAATCAGGAGATAACATCACAGCATTTCCAGAACATCAGTACTCCTTATTTTCCAAGTCCAGGAATTCTTCATTCACAGCAACCTAACGGGTAAGCTCCAGTGTTTACTCAGCTCACTCAGACAACAAGTCTGAGATACCAGTAGTAGTGGGTTTTTCCCTTTGTTTTAAAAGATGCAAGCACCTCCTGACCAAGCAAAGCTGGCGTGTGTGATCAAACCCACAGTAACTGCAGTTGTCCTTGCATTAAACATCTAAGTGCTTATCTTCCAAGAAGTTCATTCATTCCCATCACACTGTCATGTTTTCCTCTGTGGCAACACACAGAAAAATAATAAGTCTTGTAAGGCTGTTGTCAACTATTTTACACTAACAAATTTTCAGGAGCATTAAAACCATTTATTTCTTCAGCTGGGTGAACTGAACCACAAGGGCTGAGGTGTTCAAGTCCAAAAAAGAAAACATTTCATGATTAGAAGAAACCAGACTTAGTTCTTTGTTATAACTCCTGGTCATTACTTTAGCTTATCCCTTTAACTATTTGGTATTTCACCATGTAAGCCTGTTAAAGAAACTAAGCTAGATGTAGCACACTTAATTAAAGCTGAGCTTCAGCACTCAACTCTTTTCTGTCTGGAAAATTCTATAATGAGACTCTTGTTGGTCAAACAAGAATGCAAATTTTCTCTCATAACAGAGCTAGTGGTGGACTAAGAAATGTCCCTCTCATTAAAGTTCCAACTGTCTCACTTAGCATTTCAGAACACTGAAATGGCTTAGGGGAAGCTTCCTCCTCAAAGAGTAGTCCTAGATTTATGGTGACAAAATAGAAGCTGATGCTTTAAGTGTTGAAAAAAGGTGTGCAAATATTAGATGATTGCAAATCCGCTTAACAAAGTGTAAGACTGTCAAGGCCAACTGTTGCAGGACATTACTCACTTATACAGCCCAAGAGCTCAGCGTTCCTCCTGGATGCCATAGCCACCTTGTCAATATATGCAGTGTATTTTTTTTGCTAAACACACAGAGAAAAGCCAACTTGAAAACCCAATACAAATGTGGCCATGATTTTTCAGTAAAGATTTCTTTAGTCTTCTGCTTTTTGAACTTTTGGAAGTAAGAAACAATTATTGCTGTCAGTCACATGCCACCCTGTGACAACATAAAAACAAGCAAAAGGCTTACAACAGAAATTAAAAACAATACATACACTCTGTGCCACGAGCTGAAACACCGTTCTACACAGCAATTCTGCCCTTACTCTAAAATGGATAAGACAATTCAGTGCATCATGCAGCCTTTCTGGACTTGTATTTCAGATAAGGTTCTCTACCGTTTGTGTCACAGCAAGAGCAGCACAGGTAAATGACCATTCTTAATAGCTTATTTTGTAATAACATAATTATGTTCTGGACATAATTTGGTTATCCATTTACTCAGTGACAGAATTCATAATCTTCTTCACTCTGAGCATGCAGTGCCACCTGAAGAAAATGAAAAAAACCTGGATCTTGACTCTTCCTCAGAGCCCAGGCCTCCTGTGCAAGTGGAGCAACAGGCAAGCTCTGCTTAGCCAAGCACCAAAGTATGGTGGTTATGGTCAGTGAAAAACAAGTTTTTCACTGATGGGACAAAGACTCACAGTTGTGATAGCATTGACAGCAATTTAAAAGTTGGCCTTAGCTAGGATAGGAAAGACAATAGTCCAAATTCTTCCAACACTTAAATACAAATTTTTATTTTTTAGATGCATAAAAAGTTTCTTTAGTGGTGCATTCCTCTGCACCTCTTTTTTTTAGATAACTACGATCTACTGTTTCAGATATCCATCAGAAGTCTTTCCACCTGTTCTTCACTCTTCACCTCCATATTTCTCCATACATCATGATCATCTTACTTGGAGTTCTTCTAGATGATTGCTAATCTACCATATTTAAAATCCCTTCCAAAACACAGTACTTCACAGAGCTCCTTTCAGCTTTAATTAACATGGATTCATACAATGGAAATTGTCCTATCAGTGGGAACACAACAGTACCTGTCCTTTCAACAGCTGATTTTATGGCTTTTATCTAGAATATATTCTTATGTAATCACAATAATCCTTCATAACCTAAAATAACCTACAAACTTTACTGTCTGCATGGTAGGATCTGGGCATTCCTCAAATTTAGGACTCTCCATTTTCTCTGCTCTTCCACTTCAAACAATGTTTAATGGAAAATTACAGCTAACTTTGCTCACAGCCTAAACCCCTTACCAAAGAAGTCAACAAACTCCTTTACTGTTCTCCAAAGGATAGAGAACATCGGCGAGACTCCCATAAAATTTTTCCTTATTACGAGCCTTGTCTTAGCTTTCACAGGTATTAGCAGAACAATAGCTTGAGTTATGACCCCACGTCCAGATAGTGAAAAAACCTCATTGAATGGCAATAGCTTCCTTTACAGGCAATAATTACACCAATATCCTGCACTGTGTGCTTGCTAATTAAACTAAACTTCATGTTAACATTCACATCAACACACCAATTCTGGGTTATTTCTTGCAGAGCTCTCCTGGCTACGTTTCCAGCTACTCCTGTTGATAAATTACATCTTTGTATTAGAAAGAATACACAGACAAGTACCTGCAAAATCAGCCAGCAGGGCTCCTGGTTTTATCAGCAGAAATTTTCAACAATGTTACTGAGCATTACTCAGCCTTGCACAGGGCAATAGATAAATTCCCCTACGGGATATCACAGGAAAATTTATGAACCACTACCTGTATAAAAAAAAAGCCTCCCTCCATCAGCACCATCAAACAGAGCACCTGCAGAGCTCTACTTCCAAGAGCCCATATTGATGACCGTCCTTTCACTATGACCTCCCTGGCACGATGACCTCCCCGTAACGATGAACAACCTAGCTACTATGACCTCCTCTCCGCTATGACCCTCCTAGCTACTATGATCTCCCCTCCGCTATGACCTCCCCTCCGCTATGACCCACCGAGCTGTTATGACCTGCCCTTCGGTATGATACGCCTAGCTGCTAAGACCTCCGCTTGACCAGGACCCTCCTAGGTGCTATGACCACACCTACACTGTGTCCTCCCCTCCACTATGACCTCCCCTGCACTANCTTCTAGCCACTATGACCTCCCCTGCACTA
>WBMV01002072.1:0-33918 GCA_013396655.1 Campylorhamphus procurvoides
GGATACCTCAGGTGGTGTAGCTTCAGTCTCTGTTTCAGCCCTAGTGTTTTGAGTGTAGGCAACTACAGCTCGATAAGCACAAGCCAGGGCCCAGTACAAAGCAAGGAGTTGCTGATTTGGATCAGAATGAGTAAGACACCCTTCCATCAAACGATGTGTCAGTTTGTTAGGATTGAACACTTGTTCTGNGACCACGGGTGGCGAGGGGGGGTAGAGAGGGAAAAACCCATGAACTCAAACTTCAGTAGGACTAAGGCAGTTTATATGTATATATATAGAGAGAGAGAGGGAAAAAAGAAAACCAACAAGTTTTCACTTCCCTCTTATCCAAAAAAATTGTTGTTTCCCGAATCTCAGGACCCCTTCCTCCCGACTGGGGAATCAGCAGGTCAGTGCCTCGGCCCACTCCCACAGCAGAGCGACCGCAGGGAGCTTTTCTGTCCTCCAGCCCTCCCAAAAGAAGGATGCCCCACTGACTTCTGACTCCCCTCTTTATATCTTTGCTTACATAAAGAAATGAGATGGAATACTTCCTTAGTTATGACCTTAATTACCAGGAAGGTAAACTAAAACCACTACAGCAATGTAGAGTAGAGCATCATGAATGGTTTAGATGCTGTAACATTTAAGGAAGAAGGCTCAAATTGTGCATACCTGGTAGTTAAAATCTGACCTCAGATGGTGGACACTGTAGGCCATGGCTGCAAAAAGACATGTAAAGAGAAAGATAAGAAGAAAAAGAATTCTTTCAAAATATCCGTAGAAAATAAGGTGCTGTTAGTTGCTTCATGGCTGCTTCGTAAGTGTATTGAGTCTCATTCTGACTTATTTTCTATTGACACAACCAGGACTTTCTAAGTTTCGATTTTTCTTTCAAATTCTGTCTGACTGAAATGAAATTTATCTCTTGGATAACAGAAAATACAAGACTGACTCCTGCTCATCATTCTTTGCCAAACTCCTGCCACCTCCAGAGGTGGAGAAGGAAGGATAGCAGTATTGGATGGGGCTTTGAGCAATCTGATCCAGTAGGTGTCCATGCCCAAGTCAGGAGGATGGAACTAGATGATCTTTAAGATTCCTTCCAGTCCAAGCCTTTATATGAGTCTATGATTCTTAGGGTTAAAGAATAGCTGGTTCCTAAATAGTTATAATAAATAAATAAATATATAATTACTGCACGTGATCATTTCATTTCTTCCTTAGGTGCTTGCCTTACTTTTCTGGAAAGTACACTAAGCATTCCTTTTTACCTTTTTTGTTTTGTTTCTTTGAGACACAAGGTTGCAAAAGGATTTGCATACATTCAGATTTACTTAGATATAGAGCACCAAATACAGCAAAGGTATGACAATAGGAATTGCAATGGCCTTCACTGAAGCTTTGCAAACAGCTGAATTGTTAGAAGATAAGAGTTTTGAAAAAAAACAGACACCTATTTATGCATTTTCCACATATTGTCTTCAATATATTGCACAAATGCAGTCTTTTTTTAAGTTCACTAAAAATTTACCAAGAAGACATAGAAACATGCAAACATTAGTGCCTTATGCTAGCTATTCAAAATTATCAGTGAAAGCTGAAATCAAGAGCACATAATACAGCAAACCGCAAACCCAGTTTTATTGTGAGTGAAGTAACTATTTGTCAGTTATTCAGAGGTTCCGCTTTAACACCAGACTATTTTCCTCTTCGTTGTAGTATATGGATTATGCTGCCGGTAAAAAAAGGTAGTTTTTTATGTATCTGCTCTCTATTTTGATTTTTTTAAACATTAACTTATGCTAGGACATATATCCTCCCTGCATATATTGTCTCATATGAAATAGAAATGAATAAATTCAAGGCGATGATCAGAAAAGCCTGGTACTCCCAGTTGTGGGATACTTTATAATGGCTTACATGAATATTTCAATCATCTAAAATATCACCCTGAAAACAGCATGCTAGATCAATGCCCTCTGGAAGGCTGCAGCAAGCCCTTTGTGTAAAGTCATAATTTTGTACACATAGTTTAAGATACCTGTGCCATTGGAGCTTGTCTTTTGTGATAGTGTTTGCCAAGTTCCTATGAGTATAGATTTTATGTCAGCTGAGAGTAGCAGTAATACTGCAGGAGCCTAATAAAACTATATCCTGGTGAAAGACCCTAGAGAAAAGGAAAAAAAATACCTCTAGAGTATGTGCTTAACTGTTTCCCATATGATTCTAAGGTTAACTTTTATCACTTTGATATCACTCAGATATTGCTCCAATGGCATATAGAAACAGTTATTTTCCCTGTTGCCATGACTAAAGGAAGACAGGAGATACTTCAAAATGATCTTGTACTTAAAAGTAGAACTACAACAGGAAAGTCATATGTTAAACTGTTGACAAGTAGATTGAGACAGTGACAGATTTAAGGGAAAAAGGTCATTATCAGTGTCATTGGAATACAACACAAGTTAACCCCCTTTTTTTCTGTATTTCTTTACAAATTTTACAAATCTACACACTCCTACTGGATACTTACATTATTTTCAAGAGAAAAGAAAAATATAAAGATAGATAATGTGAAACAGTTCACTCCCTGTCACTCAAGCCAACAAGAACAAAACAGTAAATGCAAACGTGCAGTTCGTGTTGTAAAATGACACTAATTTGCTTATCTATTACACCCTTAAATTTGAGAACTTCCCTTCCATATAGAGTTCTCAGGCTACTTTGCATGGAAACAATGCTATCACCTCTATAGAAAAAGCACTAACAGTGTTGTCTCATTGAATTTTTCTCTTCGTCTTTTTTTGTTCTTTGTTGTTTCCCTTAATCTAAATTAATCCAGTGCTTTGTGCTTTACTTCATGGATGGGGGAATGAAACAATTTATTTCAAAAATAAGATAATATTGAAGTGAATTTCAGTTTTAAATTCCCAGAGCAAAAACATAATAAACAGAAGACATCAAAACAGCTTGATGTTCATTGGCAAGGGAAAGCAAAAAAGCCAGGTTTTTTTTTTCTCCTATATACAAGCTTTCTCCCAAAACCAGTGAATGCAGTATATCCTGACACCCTATTTGAAGACTTTCTTTCCAAGTACAAAACAAGACAAACATAAATTTTTGCCTTTCAGATATAACAAATCCCATTTAACATTTCTCTAGGTAGGATAGGTCCATATATTGTAAAATTGTTTGGAATATCTCTTTCTATCAATTGCATACTATCCCAAGATACCCTGTAAGGAACTTTGGCACAGGTCTATACTGTCGGTTAGGTTTGGGTAATGCATTGGACCTAGGATCACACCCACTGCCTGGATTATGGTGCTGGAATTTCTTGAGCTGGGCTGCCTTCTCCAAGGCATGGGTCAGAAAACTGATGACTACTGAGAGTCTGAATTCTGTCTTTTAATATGGTCTGGTAAACAGTGCACTTGGAGTCCTCATATTTAACAAAAGTTTAACTTGAAGTAGGTTTCACAGTTGCTGCCAATAACACATTTGTAAGCCTAGACAATAGAAAATGGTCTTTATTTAGAGAAGCTTAGTGAAGTGGCTCTTTTTCTACAGTTCTAATTATTGCATAAATCTTTAGCACATGACTTCTGTCTAGATGTTAATATAATATACAGTTTCTTGTCAGGCACAGTCATATCCTTGCTAAAATATGGTGACAGAACTATATACACCATTCTAAATAATGTTCAATTTATAGTATACATGGGTATGGTACCAACTACTTTGATTTATGCTGTGTGCCCTCTAGCAATACAGTCCCATGTTCTTGCCTTTTTTATTGCAGCAACCGTACTCAGTGCACTAAGCTTGCTCAGATTTTCCTATACCAACTACCTGATCTTTCCAGCAAGTTCAAAACTTAAAGATATTGTGTGATGGCTACTCTGTCTCTCCTGTCTACTTTTAAATTCGTAATCTTCAAAGTCATTCCTGGAAAAGCAGTAATGTATGACCCATTTTTCCTCAGGCTAAATTGAATGCTCTTGTGTAAGCAAATATATTTAGTCCTTTAGAATGGGATCTATGGCAAAGCACTGCCTGAAAACTTTAAAGTTACAGTCACTACATTAAACTATATATATTTTTCTTCTGCTTTTTCATCTCCATGTGGTACTTGCACTTTTCTCCAGACTGCATTCGTAACTTCACATATAATTTCTTCTCTGATGTTTTCAGAATGCAAAGTCTTATAGCACTGGTTTTCAGAATGCAAAGTCTTATAACACTGTTTTCTCTCCTGAGTAACTTAATTATATCCTTGGTAAACTAGCTGAATGTCTTATCTGATTTCATGCAAAGCAAAAATGTCCAATCACACTGACCATAATTCTGTTGAGTCTATCTCTTCTCTTGTCTTTAACCCATTCAACAACTTTCTCAGATGAACAAGAGATACAAAGAAACCCCAATTTATCTCACTACAAGTTTTATGAAAATACAACAGTGCATACAGGGAGAAATATGTCACTATTCCCTCAGAGAGGTGGAATACTTTGAAGTTCAAAAAGGATTTTAGGGAAGTTTGACAGGCTTGTGGTGTGGCACACAAAATTTTGACATATTGAAAAGCTGGCTAACATATTCTGATCTTCTGAATTATGCATGTCTTATATACATTTATATCAAGTATATAAGTAAATTAACTTCTATGTTTTCTATTGAAGCTGTTGAATGTTTCCCCTAGATTTTTTTTAAAAATATTCTCTTAAGGTTTAACCAGGTGAGTAATCAGCAAAGTTGCTTTTCAAACAATCCATCATTGCATTGCTTAATACTCCATATGGGAGTTCGCCACTAGAGACAGCTTGAACAGAGATCACTGGAGACTTTAAGCTAATCTAGAACAATTTGAGCATCCAATCTATTCAATTCTTTTAAGTGAGGTACTCAATAACGTATGATTTTGGGGTTTTTATCCTGTGTTCATTTTTTTTTAATGTGTTTGGTTGGTTTGTTTTCTTTTTTCTTTTCCTTTTTTCTTTTTTTTTTCAACTGAGAAAATATTCCATTTTGATAAAGCAAAAAAAAATCCCAACCCTCTTGAGAAAGCAGAATGTTTACATATATTCTTTCAAGGAATGTTATTATCATTGTTTTTTGTTTTAACCTGACACATTTTCTAAAGAAAATGAAGAAGACAAAATTAGAGTTGAGGTTCCCAAGTGAACTTTCTTCCTTACTAAAATCTGATGCAATGCAATCACTCATGCAGTTTTTGTAGAAAGAAGATTTTATATTTGTGCCACAATAAATGCTTAAATCCATTGAAAACATAGATTATAGAATGAGCAGTAGAACACCTTTTCTGGTTAATTTAAAGACAAAATCTAATTTCTACAGATATGTAGTGCATGCCAAGATGGTTTAAACAACCTCAGCTGTACACACAGAACAATCAAATGCAGCTATTAGGACAATGCCTTATTGACAGCTAAAAACTAACCCTAGAAAGAACAGATAAAGCACAGATAGATCAATAAATAGCAAAAGGTCATCATTTTCCCTTTCTGCTATCTAGAACCAGCAACGATGTATTAAGAGAGCACAGCAATCTGCAATTTTATTTATTTATTTATTTTTCCAATATTGATTTCAGTAAAAAAGAAGGCAGGGGAAGAACAATAATCTATTTTTCTATAAGACATCTAAAGGTGCCTGTAAATAAATACTGACACATGGCAGATGTGTCAGATTATTGTAAAACACTTTTCCTTTTTAATCACTGTAATTCTATAAATCTTCATCTGACACATTGGTGTGAGCTTTTCAGATGAGATGTTTTGCATTTCAGTGAAAGAAAACAAAGTAAAACAGAAGCAACCCCAAATCTCACAGACTGCTCCAGAAATCCCATTATTTTTTAAATGAAATATCACTGTGTTATGTTGTGTAAGTTTAGAGGTGACAATTTTCATTACCCTTGAGCTGTAATAACACACGGACCCTCCTTTCCACCTTGATCACCATTGTCATTTAACTGAGTCCTAGTATTTATGAGCAAGATAGTAGGAACATAGATTTCTGGCCATTATATGATACTAAAAGGTGCATAATTTAAAACTAAGGGATGAATTTCATAGCTCTTAGGAAAACAGCATTTGCTAAAAACCCCAAATGTGCATTGTAGGAGCATGACATAACACAGTGGAAATGAACACAGCACCTCCCAAATGAGATTCAAAATATCACTCCAGCAGACGCAGAACTGGTCAGTCCCAATACACTTCATAGGTAAGAAACAACCTAACAATGTGAAAATCATGTACCAAGAGAAAATCAATCACATATGAAATGAAGCACATACTTTCTAACTTGCACATTAGCTTCTTTCTTCTGGTCCTCTCTACAGTTCAGAATGGATTGAAAGACACAAGAACAAAGATAAGAAATCAATAGGAAATCATGTCACTTGATGTCCCATTTCTCCTGTTGCATCAGACTTAAAGTGTCCCTGTCAAGAAAGAAAATCTTAGTGGCTTAAGTGGCATATTCTGTAATTATTTCAACAGCAAGTAACCATTTCTTTTATAGAGTATGTGTTGGTTTTCTAGAGGTTAATAACTTCAGAAATCCACAAAGTATATATTTTTGGACAATA
The DNA here is from genome assembly GCA_013396655.1 of Campylorhamphus procurvoides. Taxonomy (NCBI): domain Eukaryota; kingdom Metazoa; phylum Chordata; class Aves; order Passeriformes; family Dendrocolaptidae; genus Campylorhamphus; species Campylorhamphus procurvoides. The sequence continues at coordinate 6,599 of WBMV01002072.1, forward strand.
AGCTTGACATATTATCCCAAATCTAGATATTCCTGAACAGCAAGGGAATATCATTATTTAAATATAACTCTATAATCTATTTGACATTCCTGAGAAGGAAGTTATGTATCAGGCTATGGACTGGGTGGAGCAAAGTAATACAGAGGCAGATTAATAGTCTTTAGAAGAGAGAACAGAAATAATGGTGAGTGAGGCAATGGGTACCATTAAAAAAAGAATAATGCTGACTATAATATTTTTACATTCATCTGACAGCCTGATTCTTAGTTTACAAGGTAATTGTTAGATAATAAACAGGTCAGTATCTGTTCTCTAGGGTATCTGAAGGGTATTCTAATTAATGGTTGTGTGACATCATCTCTAAATTGCTTTCTTAACAGAAATGTCAGTCTCTTCAGTTAAAGGGAAACGGCTTAAGAATTTTAGAGAGCTCATCTTGCTCCCAGCTCCTTCTGTTCTCCAGTGGCATAGAAACCTATGAGACGTGACAGCTAGCTGAGTACGTATGGTGCCAAAGACACCTCAAAACCAGAAGTCATGTTTGTTTCCCTTAATTGTTATATATGGTTATAAGGCATTAACAAAGGAACTTGAAGTTCATAAAACCTCACAGATGTAGCTCGATATTTGTGATAATTTTATCATAATCAAGTAGCAGAAATCCGAATTTAAAATTAAATATAAATTGTGTTCCATTGTTTCTCAGAACACATTCTAATCACACACTGTGTTTAAAAAGTACTTATTCTGGTTTTAAATTCTTAGATCAAATACCTTGCTATATCAGTATAATCTAGAGATTAAATAAAATATGTGACAGAACCAGAGTGCCATCAGCAAACTAAAATAATTTTTTAAAATTTCCATCTACTTTTCTGCCTTCAGGATAGAGATTGACTAGTTGGAATGGATTTATACATTGCATACAAAAGGAACTGGGAAATTCTTCCTTGATTCCAACCATGCAGAGAAAGCATGTGCTATTCTAGGTGTGGCTTTATGTAAACACACATAAATGAGATCAGAGCCAGCCACACTACTCAGAAGATTTTCTGATTGCATCCAAAGTATGTATTGATATTCACTGTTCACTGACCTTCTTCCTGTCTTCTTCCAAATAATTCTTTAAACAACCTGTGTGAGGCTCTGCTTCCTTGTTGCTCTATTTTAAATCACAAGGTATTTCATAAGAAAAAGAAAAATGAAAAAAAAGCCTTCAATTTTCAATGTTGATAGAGAATCATTCCTTTTGTGAGAAAAGAAATTGTGTTTCTTTGTTTGAGTTGTTTTCCCAGTTCAGTTTCCCTCAAAAAGGATCAGCTTAAAAACAAAAATAGTAAAGGCTTATGTGAACATCTTCTTGATGCTTCATTCCCGCCAAAGTATTGAAATGTCTTGGGCCACATAGCCTATTCCCAGGACCAGAGCAGAAAGAGAACTCCAACAGAATCTCTTTCATCAGATAATTCTGATTTGTCAGAACTTCACTGCCATTTTTCCCACACATTTACACTTTAGGTAGAATTTCTGGTCCAAAATAGTGTGGGATACCTGCTGTGCTATTCACAGTTATACTGGGACTTGAACAGATTTTTTCTCTTACACCTATAGTGCCCTATATGTATATAGGGTATTACATGTAAGTAATGGCATGTTGTTTTAGAGAAAGAACAGACCAACTGTATTGACTCTATGAGATACTTATGGGTATTGCTCCAAACCTCCCAAACTTAATAAAAGAGCAAGATACAGATCTGTTTGCATCAAGTGAATTACCTTTGCATAGGCTGCACATATTGTTTGGTTGCTCAAAAATGATCTCATTTGCTAGTCCTCCCATAACTATTTAAAAATTACTTGTTTTTATTACTTGTATTTATAAACGCATTGTCGGAGTGACATCCTTCTCCACCAGAGAGAAGTGTATTTGTCTTTCCTGATGTCAGTGAAGTCAGTGGAAGTGAAGGTCTCTTTGTACCTTTCTAACTACTGGGCCATGCCTGAACATTTACTATATATCTTCACTAAAAAAAGTCTCTTGGTACAGATAAAATGTCTCATGAATTGTGTGCAAACCTGTACTAACTTATCAAACTCTATGTAAAAATGCCATGTCCACTAATAAGTTTACCAGTAAGACACACTTATTGTCAGATAAGGCTTTGTTTTGCCACTGAAAACTAAACTCGAAGAATAGAATATTTTGCTTTTCAAAACATGCTATTTTTCTTAGAGACAATTCTGAAGTAAGTGCGTTTGTATGCCTGTCAAGAAAAGAAATAGCACATTATCTAGAAAGATCAACAGTAGCACAGCTACGTTTGCAAAACTGTATGGGGTAGGAAGTATTGAAGGTTTTTCTAAAAGCTGAATTTAACAGCAATGTTTTAAGTAGATTTACATGGATTTCCAGGGTCCCATGTTACATAATAATAATGTTTTTTTCAGTAGGATTTTTACCCCTTTTATGTAAGCTCTGAATGTTTGAATGAAGCACAGCAGCAGTGGGAAAACACAGCAGGAGGTATGTAAGTTTTACAAAGAGACTCTTCCCTTGCAGATATGAATTTGAACTACACCTTTTTTCCCAGTCTGGTGCTAAAGGTAAGCAACTATGTGAAGGTGTCTTCCTGATCAGCTAAGTTATCTTCTCTCTGCTCCATAATTCCTCCTGTAAACAGAAATGTCACTCTGCTCACCACTTCTTTCAGACTGATCAGGATCATTTTAGCTACTCTTGTGTGATTGTGGTTATTTCTCACTATTCTTCCCAGCTTTGTCTTTGTTTTTATCCAGAGCTGCTTCATTATTTAACCATTCTGTATTACTCTTGCCATAATCTCTGCCAGTCTTCACTGTTGCTACTTTTGTCCTTTCAACATATCAGATTTAGTCCCCAAAACACATAAGCAAATAGACTATAACCCCCTGCTTTTTAAACATTCATGCAATTAAAGCACTGAGCAAACTGGCATGTTAAACTCAGCCAAAGATGCATCAAGGTGACTCTTGCCTGGGTTTCTCCTTCTGTTTTGCCCGACAAACATCTGGCCTTAAATTTCCATGTTAAGTGTCTGACTCAGCTGAATTTATGTGATAAGTTTTGTTTTCTTTCATCCTTGCTGGTATAAGCAACAATAATTATAAAAAATTAACTAATACAGCAACAGCATTTTACAACCTTTAATCTGAAACACTTTGAGTGCGTGGGAGGTTTGAGCCCTGAGAAGGCACTTGGGCAAGAAGCTTTCTGCCTAGAGTTGTCATTCAGAAGCTTTCCCTATTTCTTGCCCTCTGTATATGGAGAAATGCCTATGGGTCCCTGTTGCTGGGGTGTTTGGATCGATTCTTGCAATGGTAGATGTTAGGCTGTTAGCACAAGGAAAGCACATCAGACTGACCCTGGATTAGTCTGGCTAATTTGCTCCATTCTCCCTGTATTTCTTGTATCTTCTCCATCTGTGCTTTTGAAGGACACTCTTCTGCTACATCTGCACTGGCACAAACCATGTTTCCCGTTAATTACTTTGGCTTCTGATAACTGCCAGAGAACCTACGTTCGAACAGGGCTTGGTGAACACAGCTGAATGCCCTCTTCCTGAACCAGGCTGAGAACTGGAAATAACGCAGCTTGGTAGAGCACTACTCTGTCCTTCTCAGCTACTGCAGCCATACAGCCACTGGAACTGCAATTGCTGCTCCAGTGCTGTCCCATGTAGCCACAGCACCTTACCTAGGTTTTCTACTCTTTGTCAAACTAGGGCTCAGTTCTTAATCTCAAGAAGGAAATCCAGCTCTATCCTCCATGGTATTTTGCATTTTATTTTATTTTCTTATTTTTATAAAAAGGTTGTTTAGTGATGTGAGCAGATGCACAGTGTAAAGGTAGAACTGCCTTTTTTAACACTCATTTTTTACCAGGCTTTGCTTATCTGCATTCTAAATCTCACCCATAAAGCCTCTTGTAAACTGTACTTCAAACTATTACATTAAAGGCTACCCATATATATATTTGCAAGACCATATTTCCAAAAAGCTTTTATTGCCTTAGGAATTCATTTTCCTTGTCTTTTTGATTTCCAAGTAAAATTGTAACAGAAAAAGTCATAATATTGAACACTTAAACTTTCTTCATGCCTCAGAGAAGAGATTACTTGCTTCAATTTGCCAAATATTCATCTTTTTTCTTGGATGAAGCACTAGAGGACTATTATGAATAAAGTTACATTTTGAGCAAGTGAATGTAAAGAACAAATGTGAAAAAAATTACATATAGATATCTGAGAATAAAGCATTGGATTAGGATTGGTGTGTGTTTGTTTTGTTTTGTTTTGTTTGTTTGTTTGTTTTTCTCTCCCAAGTTTTTAAATTAAAAGAGGGAAGGGTTAGATTAGATGTTGGGAAGAAGTTCTTTACTGTGAGGGTGGTGAGGCACTGGAACAGGTTACCCAGAGAATTGGTGGATGCCCCAGCCCTGGAAGTGTTCAAGGCCAGATTGGATGGAGCTCTGAGCAACCTGGTCTAGCGGAAGGTGTCTCTGCCCATGCCGGGGGTGTTTGAACTAGATGTTCTTTAAGGTCCCTTCCAACATAAGCCATTCTATGACTGGGCAGTGTATCACCCGGTGCAACTTATTCTCCTTCATCAGCTTTGCCACTGCTTTCTCTGCCATGGTCTTCCAGCAAAGAGGCAAAATATGAGTCTACTGGGGACTCTGATGTTCACCGAGAGTTTTACTATTGACAAAGTCCAGTCTGTATTAGATATCTGCTAGGTCACAAGAAAATATAAGTCAAAGGCAAAAAGACAATTTGAACAATTTGGGGTTTATGGCTTCACATTAGCGGAATAAGTTCTATTACCCTTTGAAATTATATAAAACTGATTTAGCATTTTCTCTTAAATTTGAAAGACTAAAAATTAGCATTGTAAGTGGCCCAACTGCCAGAAATGAGCAGTAATGTAACTGTAAAAGGTTTTCAGATTACTATTTTTGATTTTATCGTGCTTTGTCGCCTGTTAGTTTTACAACTGCCTATGAGCTAGAAGTACTTATTTAAATAAGCTTTAAAATTATAATTATGACAACTGAGCTGTTAGTAAAATTGCATTACAACACATTCTTCAAACTTGATAGTTATTTCTTACTTTTGAAGATGCCATTCTGCAGAAAAAAAAAATAATTTGGCTTCTGTGCCTCAATTATAGGCTTTTTTTTAAGAGGAAAAGTGAACATGAACACTCCTGAATGGATTTCTGATCATTAGATTACTGAGATTTCATCAGCTGGAAGATTTTTTCAAGCAGGGAAACAGAACTATGGCTGGAGTATAAAACATTTTTCAGGCATAGAGAGAGACAATTTTCAGTGACTAATTATATATATAGAGGGAGGGAGGAATGAAGGGAGGGAAGGAGGAAAGGAGCTAAAAACAACAATGTAAAAAATCCATGTTTGAAATAATTTGGAGCTGGTGAAAGAACAATTTGAATGTGCCTGGTGAATAATCATAAACTTATTAATTCCTCAAAACAATCTAGACAACGGCTTGATTATAGATAAGATAAAAGGGAGATTTTGTAAGGATATCTGGGTGCAGGTGCCCCTCAAGGATGAGTGAACCAAATTTGGTTCACATGGGATCAAATAGGATGCTATAAGAAGTCATTGACTATCAGAACAAACAGACTTGGTGTTCAAAACATATGTTGTAAATGTATCCCTCCCAAGGAGAATTTAGTTTTCTTTCTCTTCCTGGTTTTAAATATAGGCTTGACAAGGTAGGAGAACAAAATAAATTCTGTAGTGTGCGGCATTTTTCTGGGATATAGCGAATTTTCTTTAGAGTGGCTAGTATGGGGCTGTGCTTTGGATTTGTGTTGAACACAAGGTTGATAATTTAGAGATATTTCAGTTATTGCTGAGCAGTTCTTACACTGAGTCAAAGCCTTTTCTGATTTTTGTACTACCATGCTGGAAAGGAAGTTGGGAGTGCATGGGAAGTTGACAGGAGACATGGGCAGGACAGCTGACCCAACCTGAACAAAGGGATATTATATACCATGTGGCATCATACTCACTATACAAATTCGGGGAGGAAGGAAGAAGGGGGTTTGGAAGGGTGATGTTTATCTTCCCAAGTAACCATTGTGCATGATGAAGCCCTGTTCTCCTGGGGATTGTTTAACACCTGCCTGCCCATGGGAGGTAAGGAATGAATTCCTTGTTTTGCTTTGCTTTCACACACGGCTTTTGTTTTACTACTGAACTGTCTTTATCTCAATGCAAGATTTTTCTGGCTTTTACCCTTACTATTCTCTCCCTGACCCTGCTGGTGAGGTAGTGAGTGCGCAGCTGTGTCGGCCTCATGATTGGCAGGGGTTAAACAGTGATGTGTGGAAAAAATATTTTGTCTGGAATAATAGTTTTGCATAATGGGGACTTCAGTTCAGTGTCTTACTCCAAAGTTAGTGGAGGTATATCAGTCTCTTAGATTCACAATGGAATCCAAGCATTCTGAAGAAGTTTATTTTGTCTTCTGAGACTACATTAACAAAAGGCGTTCCTGTGTGTTTTTCAACACTTATCTTTAAGGTTTGCAGCTCAGAGAGCAGAATGAACGTCCCACACCCCACTGTAATGCTATGGGCAAACTGATCACTCCAAAATAAAAGTGACGTCTGCACACAGATCAGCTAAAGGACAAAATAGAGAGGAAATGGATAGATTTCAAACACCACATCTTCTGGGCAAGAAAGTGCCCAGTTTACCTGGAAAGTGGCCTTGATCTATGCTTGGGATGTGCTGTTCTCACCTTTGTCTTTAACATTTCTTTCAAAGGATGGAAATGATTCTCATTTCTATTAAAATGTTGTTTACTCACCCTTTCCACTTGGTATTTTGTCCAAAGAGGGGGAGACTCTAGCTCACTCTAATTTGTTTAAGGCACATTCCTTAGCCCTCTGCTAAGTAAGAATGTGGTCTACTAGCTGTTTTCCATCTCTGCCTTTCAAATGGGAGACCTAATGAATTGTCTAGAGATTTAATACAGGTATATGACTTATGCCTGGATACACTGCAGGGAGATCTCCAAAATGCTCCCAACCCTACAGGAGGAATACGGTTGTGGAAGCAGTTTTATAGGTAAAGCAATATTCCTTCAATAATATTGCTGCTGGAGTAGCATGAGGATTATTAAATTTCTCATTCACAAACTTTTTTTTAAAGAAAAGAGTAATAACTGGGTTAAAATTTCCATTTTTATTCTCATTCGCAATTAAATACAGAAGGTTTTAATAACTGGATATTTGAGAAGCATTTCAAAGCTAGGTGCAAAATTTAAAACTACATTTGTATGTAATATACCTTCTAGACAGAAAGGGATTTATATATTTTACACTCTGTCCTGTAATTCCTATTAATTATAAGGCAAGTTACAAACAAAGTATACATTTTAAACATCACATACCCCAGAAATATGGGTTTTAAAATCTGTGTTCTTTCAAATTTTAAAGTAAAATTCATAAATCATCAGACTGCAAAGGACATGAAGTAGTAAGAATATGGTGAACACACGAAGAAGTTAAATAAGGGTGCTACAGAAATATTAGTCTGTTTTCATTCTCATACTGTGAGTATATGTACTGGAATTTTAACTGTATGACTATCTTCTCTGCTTGCTTTTCTCATTTTCTATGGTCAACATTATATTGAAATTATTGTGAGGGCAAACATCATTGTACAGTTACAAGTATTTTCAATAGGTAAAGTATACAGTATAAAGTCTCTACTGTTGCTAAGTAAATGTCATCTTGCCCCAAAACCACCAGCAAATATTGATCAAGAAACTCAAGCTTTTCAATGAGCTCCTAAGTCAGAGTGAATTAGTTTATGCAGTTTGAGAACAGTTATAGCTCCACTTACAACATCACTATATGTTGTTAGGCTAACTAAAGGTATGGTGTGAATTTTTTTAATTTTCAGAAATACAGAAGATGGCTGCCAGACAGACTGCAGGAACAAGTTACCTTGTTTCCTTTGTGGAAAAGGTTGAATGAAGATAATTTAGGAGTACCAAGAGATTTGGCTGAGGAGGCCATTCTCCATAATCTTTGATGACTGAGACAGGTGTGTGAGGACTGGAGGAAAGTAATTCTTGCTCCTAAGGGCATGAAGGAAGATCCAGAGAACTACAAGCTTATCAGACTCACCTCAGTCTGTGGGAAGATCATGGAACTAGTAATCCTGGAAACCATTTCCAGGCACATGAAAGACAAGAAGGTAAACAGGATTAGTTGGCATGAATTCACTAAACCAAAGTAATGCTTGACCAACCTGAGAACCTTCTATGATTATATTGTTCTATGAATATCATAGGTTCACATATCAGGAAGAATGGTTATTAATTTTGAAACTTGACTGCAGTAAACTCAGTTACAGAGTTCAAATTCCTTTCATTATTATTTTTCTCTCTTTCCACTGTAACTTTCTAGCTCTTTTGAGTCCTTATGAACAGATATAGCCAAGATGCCTCAGCTTCCACTGTTTGCAATCACCACTTTTTAAGAAGGTGTTTAATTTGTGGGTCAATAGATGATTTGCCTAGATATCACTTTGTGCAGTGAGCAAAATTGTTTGACATTCCTCCACTAATTTTCTGTAATCAAAATCATTACATTGAAGAAAACAGGAAAGAAGAAAAGACTGAGGAAATCATCAAGTATTACTCTACTCAGTTTACTGATCTATCTAACAATTTGTGATAACAGACAGCAAATATCAGGAGCATAAGGGAGGCGTTATAGGATGTGTTAGGACTCCAGTCCTGTCATTACTTTTCCAGCAGATCTTTCACAAAGCACACTTTGCACTAATGACAAAAATAGAATTTTTGCTCTGCAAGTGCTGAGTCACAGAAGACCAGTTTTGTGAGGTTTCTAAAAGTTATCATTCTCCACCAAAAAGTAGATACAGTCCTGTAAATCAAATCAAAGGTCTATGTAATCAAGAATTATGTTTCCAAGAGGAACCCAGAAAGAACATTTTACAAACAGTGCAAGCATGCTTTACATGAAATTCTGCCAGCCTCCACAACTTTGCTGGTCTTCTTTCTGTTTTTTTTCTTTTTTTTTTTTTCTCATAAGTTTTTAAGTGACCTTTTGTAGATTTGTATTACATTAATTTGGTTGCTTTCTTAACACATTTTTTCACTTCAGTATTCATATTGTCCTATAGTGGGAGATTTCAAAATTAATTATGAAGCTGTGAAAAGTTTTCTTTTTGTTTTGAACCTGCCACCTGACATTTAATGCTGTCTAGTTCTTGAAACATTTAAAAAATCATTCCCTCTTTCTCCTTTCTGTAACTACTGTGATTTTATCGACTTCTGTTATAACATTGCTCATTTATTATTTTCATTTCAGCAAGACGCTAGTTTGCTTTACATTTCAGTGTCCCTCTGTCCCAGTCCAGGAACAGACTGAAAGCCAGAGTACCTCAGCTCAACAAGGCAGCTATTTGTCTAATTTTTTTTCTCAGGTACCATCTAAGCTTTGGAGTTAAAACCAACTAAAAAACAGCTTAAAAACCAGCTGAGACATCATGCACAGGTGCATCATTGCAACCAGCAGATTATGACCCATATGAAGGTGTAACATGAAGTTGGAGGTATCCTTTCCTCTTTACAAAAGAAGTAGCTAAAGATATCTCAACAATTAGAACTCTGTGGAAATTATAGTGCAGAGGCTTTTCCGTAAGACACTGAAAACATCGGCATCCATTATGGGTGGGTGGGACATGTCTCAAGAGTTTTAATTAATGATTGCCATAAAAGTTGTTGAAATAACTAAGAGAGCAAAAGCTCAGAGAGATAGAGAAGACATGCACAGCAATGTCATCAAACACTGCTCCTGGGATAACAGCCAGGATGGAGGTAATAACTCCTGAGAGAAAATGGGAGATGAATTCAGTCCAAAGGGCATTCATTCATAATGCAAAAGACTTTAAAGCAGGCAAAAAAAATAGTCCCAGATATAATGAGCAAGGTGATACTTTATGAATTCTCATATCTTCTGCTATTTTGGAATGGGGACAGAGCCAGCCAATAGAAAAATAATATTTTCTGTAATGAAGAAAAGGTATGTGTGGAAGTGTGCCTATATTTAACCCTTCAAATATGTCAAGATATTTGATGTCTATTAATGGACTTCAGAAACTGTGGAAGAAATTAGTTTGGTTAAACACTGGTATTTTAGAGATACATTTAGCTGACAAAAATTTTTGGGCTTCTTTCAGTCTTAGATCTGTTAGACTATCTGATAGAGTGCCTACAAAGACGAAAGCCTCCCTGTGCAAGGAAATGCGCAAAATATATTGTGGAAGAAAGTACCAGCTATGAATTGCTTACAGTTTAAGTAGAAATGATGGACAGAGAGTAGAGTAAGAAAGAGAAAAATCAAGCAATAAGACAAACCACACCACTGTCAGGTTCAATAGTCAGTGTATTTAGAAACAGTGCCAGAATATACAGTGCCTATTCTAAGGTTAGTAACTTGTCACTTGGATTACTTCACACTGCATATGACTTTGGCTTTCTAACTGAACTAGGTACTGCCCCATCATTATTATTTTTGTCTCATTTTATATTAATTTTCATAGGTAGACTTGTAGGAGTAGAATTTCTTTGTGAGAAAATATTCCTGAAAATTTGTTTGTAAGTTGTTGTGGATGTTCATTGAAAGCTTTTCTACTTTCAGCATCTCAGGAAAGCTCAGCTTAGCAAAATTGCTCTTCTTCAAATAATTGCAAGTAGAATGGTAGGTCAAGCTACTGAACTAAAATAGTTATATATTATAAAACATGCCAAATAACAAACAAACAAGCAAAAGAACCCCAGAGAATTACCCTTTACAATAATTTGGATAATACAGAAGTCTACTTACAGATATTTCACAATTAGTGAAAAAAAATCAACATTCACTGAATAAAAGCTACATTTTGAGTAATTTTGAGCTGTAGGAAGGTGGTGGTTCTGAGTATGTTCCAAGGAACACGCTAAAGGTCAATGCCTAAAAGTATTGTGTGTGACGTGACTCTTGGCAAATGAAAGCAAAGTCAATGATTTCATACCTGTCTGGGAGCTGAAATTCCTCTCAAGCTCAAACTGAACATTTTCTGATGCTGAAACTGATACTTAAAACATAATTGCTTTTGAGAACATGTATGTACACATCTGGGACACTCAGGTGGGAAGCTTTTGACACTAAGATTTTTCAAAAGTGGGAGAGAGTTGTCCTAGTTCAGCAGAAGACACCGGTTATCACTGCGTGGGGGGGTGATCAAGGCTGTGTATTCTACACCCTCTATGCATTCCCCAAGAATAACGGACCATTCGCAGCAATTACCCAGGAAGCTGTTAGCACCTCCACNTATTGCATGTATGAATTCAGTGAAAAGGAAGGTTGGAAAAAGTCTTTTTTGTAACTACCAGATGGCTGTGCCATATCAGCCTTTGGCTCTTTTTTTGGTGACAGTGAAGAAATTAGTGGTTTCTTGTCAAAATTGCAACTATGCCAGGATAAATAACTTTTTACTAAGAGAGGTGCAGTCAAAATAAGTTGTATTAAAAATAAGGTTAAATGATGATGAAACAGAATGTGAAATTGTGATGAAGGACTTAGAGCATATGTCTTATGAGAAGCAGGTGAGGGAACTGGGATTGTTTAACCTTGAGAAAAGGAGTCTCACGGGACACCATTTTGCTCCCTATAACTATATGAAAGGAGGCTGCAGTGCAGTGAGGTAAGGGTTGGTCTCTTCTCCCAGGTAACAAGGGACAGGATGAGATGAAATGGCCTCAAGGTTTGCCAGAGAATGTTTCAGTTGGATATTAGGAAAAATGTCTTCACCGACAGGGCATTGTCATTTCTAGTCAGACATTGCAACAGGCTGTCCAGGGAAGTCAGCATCCCTGGAGCTTTTTAAAAGATGTGTAGATGTAGCTTTAGGTACATTGATTTAGGGGTAGACTTGGCAGTTTTGGTTTTATGGTTAGACTTGATGATTTTACAGGTCTTTTCCAATCTACATGATTTTGTGACTGATTATTTTTAATGCTGACTGTGGAGGCTATACATAATAGAAATCCATGCACAACTAATCCAGAAAAGGTATGTGCATGCAATGTCAATTCTGTAGCATTAGTCAGAATATATAAAGTAATAATAATGCAAGCTTTATAAGATACAATATTTTTTATATTTTAATTGTATTTATAATTTTCTTCTGTTACAATAAAAGCAAAATAATGATCTGTCAGAAATCAGAATAAATGAGATTTTTTTTTTTGGCACACTTTTTAAGATTTTGGCATTGTTGTGAACAGGATGCAGGACTAACCTTGTCACTGATCTTCTTGTGGTTTTTTGATACTGGGGACAGGTAAAGGGATTCTCATTTTCTTTGTCTGAATTTACAGGTATGGACAGTGTATGGCAAAAACACAAAGCAATGGCAATTGTTGCAACAACCATTTCCCTAATTAAAGTAATTTTACCTTATCTGCCTCTGTTTTAATGCTAGATGCATAACAATGATTATCATCATAGTAAGCTTTCTGCTCTAGAAATGAGAATCCTGGAAGTCCTGAGAATGTTGAACATGGAGAAAGGTAGGAGGGAGGACCAAAAAGCACAAATTTGGAACCCAAGTTCCTATAACAGTGTGTTAACCATAGCTAGAGTGCCTCTTCAAAACACCAACATGTAATATTTTTGGCCCAAAGACTATCTGTAGTGAAATAGAAAAAACTATCCGGAAACAGATTTTTACTGCATCACATCTGCAGACTATTTCTATTTTTGTTTTATAGGTCAAGAGAATATTATATAACCATTTTTTAATCTGAAGGAGAACACACATTGGATTAATTTTGAAAACTGGCTCTTCTACTACAGTTGCAGAACGATGCTGTAAAAAAAGGTGCTCTCAGAGCAGCATCATTCTGTCAATACCCTAAAGAACAACTAGATTTTTGTTATTACACATCCCTTTTTTTTTTTCTAGGAACTCCCAGAACAAGTTTCATCTAAACCTTTCTCCCCAAACCTCATTTTTAGTGGTGGCCAACAGGGCATGCTAAAGAAACAGAATAGGGATAAAGTAGGATCCTTTCCATGGAACATTATTCAATTTGCATGTAGCTTAATGATTTCCTGGGCTTTTAGTTGCATCCAAGGCATTGCATTTAATAGCTGTTGATACCACTTATCCTGCATGAATTTAAACCCTCAGCCTCTAAAACAGTCTGTAGCGAAAAGTTCCACAATTTCATTATGTCAGGTGAAAATGGTGTTTGTTTTCAAACTACTGCTAGTTCCACTGTGTGTTCCTGGTTGCTTTATTGCAATAGAGAATAAACTTTGTTTATTCATTTCAGTTATACTATTTATGTGCTCATAGGCCACAGTTACCTACTTCACTTTTTCCTATATCATTCACAGATATATCTGTGTGGTAAGATATTACTTTTGGTAAAGAAGGTAAACAGATTTTTCCTTCACCTTCTGTGTGGGCACTTTTTTACCAGGAAAAACAACCCTGTGAAACCCTGAAATTCATATTCTCTAAAAAATGGGAGAAACCACAAGGTTCAGGGCTTTTGCCATGGTTCCTATTTGTAATACATAGTTCAGAAGCACCTTCTTTTGCGGATTACATATAAAACATCAGGCAAGTCGACCCTAATAAAGGCAAAATCATCTCAATTTGCAGTGTACAATGTCTGTAAAACCACCCACTTTCACAATGTCAGCTAAACTAGCTGTTAGTCTAGACTGATGGTTGTATAAAAAAAAATTAACATAAAGTATCAACAGCACAATAACAACAGTCAAGTTCTTTAATGTGCTACACCTTCAACTGAAACTTTCTCCAAGAGCAAAAAATGGCTTCAGATCTTTATTGCACTGAAACATTAAAATACATATAGCAAAGGATTCTTGAAACCTATGTAAAGGTTGTAACTTTCAGCCTCCATCCAATCCTGAAATATGCCACCTTTTATCTATCAGGTTTGCAATATAATTGACTGATTCTAAGAAATATCTCTTTCTGTCCTTTTTTTTTTAATTTTTAGATTCATTTCATCATCCTATTCCACTGACTTTCTCTGATGTTGAGTATCCCACATAACAGTATGTCCTTTCATCTTGTTTTTTCCCAGATGGCTAACACTTCAAAGGAATCCAATTAGAAAACATTTTACTATCTACATATGAAGTACAATTTGCATCTAAAAATATAAAATGTGTTTCTTTCTGAACTGTAGAAAACAGGAGTTTTTTCTTGTTTTGACCCAACCGAACAGTGTTAACTCCCAATGGGATAGTGTTAACTGGTTCTTGGCTAGTATAGTAGCTTCCTAAAGCACTATGGTTAGACTGATTGAAAAAAAATTAAATTTGGGATTAGAAACTGCAGTCCCAAATTAGATCTCCAGTTTGATTGGAATTGGTCCTCTGGGCAGGCGTGGCCTTGTGATCCATTCTGGACTTTCTGTGCATTTCACATTGAAAGCTCACTGTAAAAAAAAAGCACAAATAGGCCTTGTGAAAAGAATCACAAATGCAAGTGTCCTGCTATCAGCCTGCCAATGCACAGAAATGCCAAGCAGCAGAAATGATCTATGGTTCTTCCTACCCACAACCCTCCTGGCCCAGCCATCTCTAAGCTCCTGACTGCTTCATGATTCATCTGTAAGAGGAGTGTAAGGCATGTCCCCCCTTACTGCACTCATGGTTGTTTGGGACTGTGCCTCTTGTGGGTGTTGCACTATACAAAACTGGAATCTACTCAAGCAATATGGCCATTACAAAAGCCTTGTCTTTCATGTCAGATGAGAGCTGTTTTCCAGTGACTATGACTAGCTCATGGAGTGAATTCAGAGGAGGACCATCAAAATGATTAGAGGGATGGAGCACCACTCCTACGAGGAAAGGCTAAGAGTATTTAGTTTGTTCAGCCTGCAAAAGAAAACACTTCAGGGTGACTTAACTGAGGCTTTACACTACATGAAGAGAGCCTGAAGGAAAATTGGAGATACTTTTTACAAGAGTATGTAGTGACAGGACAAGAGGGAATGGATTCCAGCAGAGAAAGCAGGCTTAGATTAGAAGTTAGGAAAAAATTTTTTTATTGTCATGGTGGTGAGACTCTGGAACAGCTTACCTAGAGAAGCTGCAGATGCCCCATCCCTGAAAGACCCAGGCTGGATGGAGCTCTGAGAAACTTGGTCTAGAGAAAGGTATCCCTGCCCATGGCATAGGTATTGAAACTAGATGATCTTTAAGGTTCCTTCCAATTCAGGCCATTCTATGATTCCATGATTCTCTTTCAAGACTTTTAGGCAGATTTTTCCTTAAATGTGTGGATCTTGGGCAGGAGGCACAAGTATAGCTGCCCAAACTCACTATTTACATAGCATGCACAAGAAAACATATTTAAAGGAGCAAGAGAATTTTCAAGATATGACTGAACCCTAATAAATTTACAGAATTCAGAGCTGAAAAGGTCTGTAAAGCAGACAGCCTAGAAAAACCATCTCTGACACCAATAAGTTTCGGTGCTCACCTTGCAGATAAAGGAGGACTTTGCTACACTAAATCTCATAGCAAAGTTCATTTATACAATGTCACACTCTTCCAATAATGGCAGTCACATAATGTAGCTGTGGAATCAGAATTCAGTGTTAAATCAGTTAAATAACATTACAGATTTGAGAAGACAGTGGCATTCCTGTTGACCCTTGCAAGCCTCTGTCTGGCAATTAAAGTTAAAAAATTTGGACTAAAATTTTCAAAACAGTTTTTTGACCATTGTTCAAATAATTGCTACTGTTGGATCACTAAAACAAGTAATGCAAGTAAAATGCTGAGAGATCCGCTATTCTACTAGAAAACAGGTAATGCCTGGAGAATATCCTGTCTGGGCCAACACAGTAGCATTCAGCTATGAATCATAAGGCTTTGGAGACTTGGTAAAATTAATACAAGGCATTTTAATGAGGGACATAGAAGATGATTTTTTCTTCCCTTTGGATAAAATCTGTCATTGTAGTAATGTAAATAAAGTTTTGAGAGCAAAAAGTAGTGAAAACCAGTATTAATAAATGTATCTCTTCACATGCAAAATTCTTTAATATGTACAAAAAGTGATTTTTTTTTCTGCATTTTGAATACTTACAGTTCAAAGGCTCGTTAAAAAGGAACTTATTATAGAACAAATAATTCATTCCTCAGTCTGTTTTTCCATATTAAATAAACACTGATAAAGGCTCAATAAAAAAAGAGCTTTATCAAAAGCTTGCAACAGGGAAGAAACATTCTCCTAAACCACAAAGGCACAGTATAACCTAAAAGTAGCTGCAGTTAATCAAGTGTATAATATGAGATAAATAATCTGTACTCAGGCAGCAACATATACTTACAGTGTTTACTTCTTGATAATGTTGTAGAATAACTAAAAAGAGGGCCAGATATTCAATGCTATATCTGAATTTTAACTGAACCTGGTTTTATTTCTGCTTTAGATTTGAAGGCCGGAAAGTCATTTCAGTCTAAGAGATATTTGTTGTTATCACTAAACAAATCAGATTTGATTTTCTTGTTACAAATACAAACTTATCTCTCTCACAGGATTGTCTGTAAATTAAAGAACGAAGATGTGTTTAAAGCTCTTGGGCCAAACTGCAGGAATTTTAAACAGGCAAACACAAATTACCTCGTGAATCTTCCAGGTTGCTTCTTTATGCTTTCACCATTTTTAAATAAGGATTTGAACTTGTCACTATTCTTTCTGTAAATAACTAATATTCATTACAGTTTTTTAGACTGAAAACATAATTCATATGCAATCAGATAAAAGAGTTTTCACTAACTTATTCAAGATGTCACGTGCAATGTTCTTGAAATGAATTGCCAACACAAAGTTTTTCTATTAAAATAAACCACTGGGAACTTAGGTTTTTGAAACTCTCTGTGTTATGATCAGTAATGTCTTGTCTAGAAAGTGCACACAATTTAACTTTGTGTTCATTTAATTTCCAAAGTGTCTCTAGGAAAGAGTTTTTTCCAATTATCTAAAAGACAAAAATGGCAAATAAAGTACTGAGGGAGATGTTTCACTGAGAAGGGGTTGGCTTTGAATCATCTCTGCACTTCATTATCCTACAATCAAGCAATCAAATTTCTTCACCTCTGGAATTCACATTCTGCTGATTATCATTTATGTACTTTAATTGGTTACACTGTAATTTCTGACTAGACCCTTATGAACAAAAGGACTGTTACTGATGGCTCATTCACAGTTTTAGTCCCCTTTTTGTAGTTGGCTAACAGATTCCCTTCAGATTTCTCTATCATCACCTACACAGCTCTCCCACTGGCTATAAAATACTGCAGCAGCTTGTAGGTAATTGATCAGACAAGTGAACTGTAAAATATTCATTTTCTACTTCAATAGCTAGATAAATCTCTTGGGAAGTGGATGAAAATATTGCTTATGCACATCAGGGTTGGTGTAGTAATAGCAAGGTTGCTGATAAGCAGGGGTCTGCTACAGAGTTAATGCTTAATTCAGTTCAACGCCAGAGGTGGGGAAGCGTGTGGTCTCCCTTTGCCTGCAGCTGGGAGTCTCATTACACACCGAACCGCAAGCATCAACACCAATGCACCAGCCATGGTCCTTCAGGGATGGTGCTCCCTGTTTTAATTAATGAGGTTCATCTCGGTATAATATGCCAAAGAGTAAATTAACACTTAGTTACTGTAACCAACATGCTAAACCCCAAAATATTAATGAACTGGAGAGCAGGAGTGAAAAAGGGGCTGACAGAAAACGGAGAGGAGAGGTAAGACCTGTTTGTTTTTTTCCTTTTCATCAATAGTTTTTACAATCCCACTTTCTGAGGTTTTTTTACACCAAGTTTTCAAAAACGTGACAAACTGCTTTCATTAAAAGCATTTAAAAGCAACTGCATACAGACTTGAGAGCAACAGCAGAAAATAGTGAATTATTTTAACCTTTATCTTGCTGGGTTGTCATAGTAAGAGAATCTGAAGGTAATTAGCAATCGCTTTGTTTCTAACTTGTATTAAATGTGTATTATGCAACCTTATTCAAGCCCAGACTATACTAATCAAAAAATGCATACAGCCCCTCCACCTGCTTTCTTCTCGCACACAAAGCAAGAAGCTAAGCTAAGCTTTAAATATTAGAACAGAATATCAGTTTTTATCCCAGTGGTTTGGATTTGAAGCAGAAGAGAGCATGTGTTTATTTTCCGTGTCCTCGGAGTGTGGGGTCAGTCAGCTTAAGATGAGAGATTTGAAATAGAAGATAATCAGTGCTGTGTATTCCACAGTAGTTGTGAGCACTTGGGGAAGACAAATGAAACACTACAATTTTGCAGTGGAAAAGCAAGTGTATTACAGGTACTGCAGCATCTACTGTAGACATGCTGACAAGCAAATCAGCCATTCTTGGATCAGAATAGTCATTTGCTGTAAGAACAGAAGGTAGATCCACGTTGCTTTCCATATCAGCTAGCATCTGATGATTTAAATTCAGTGACAGAGAAAATGATGGTAATAACTGGTCAATAAGAAAATTTGGGCAGCCCCCTAACATCAGACAGCATTATCCAAACATACTTTTTTCCTCCATTGTACTAGTAAATAGATTTGTTCACACATAATCATGACTTTGAAGGGAAACCCTCCAGGCTGGAATCAGCTCCATTACATATGCATGCCATGGCATTCAAAGACTCTCTCAGGTATTGTCTAGTTCCTTGACAACCTAAATATTCTGAAATGTATATTCCATCACCCCACAGACAAGGAAGGTTGTGCATCTTCTGCAGACAGCAAGACTCAGATTTCTTTTTTTGTATGCTTAGTATATTTTTGGATGCAACTAAAGCAAATATCTTCCCTAATAAACATTATGAAAACCATATTCTGTGTTTCTAGTACCTCAGGTGCAGAGTGCTAAATCTCATATTTCTTTCTGAAAAAGGCTGGTGAAGATGAAAGTATCTGTATATAATGAGAAAACTATTTGAAACCAAGAAACATTAGAAAGCACTACAAAGCAAAGAAACACCAATGAAAACAAATACTGGAAATAGTACATAGTTCCCCATGGTCCTTGAATAACAAATCCTACTATTTTAACACTTTTCAAATTCTCATTCAGTAAAAAGATAAATAAAAACAGAAGTAAAGTTCTGATAATAATGAGGTGATAATGAAGCGCACCATGAAAAACAAGTGTCTGTTTAATAACTGTGCACAATCTTTGCACTTTGACTGCTATTTGTGATACTGGCAATATTTTTAAGGGATCAGGAAGTCTTTTCCATCTAGGATATAAATTCTGTTATGTCCTTTACTTGCTCTAATATGTATTTAAAATAAAACAACCCCTTCCCTTCCCTTCCCTTCCCTTCCCAAGGATAAAAGTTGTATAAGAGTTGATAGGAAAAGCCTTCATCCATTTGTTTTCCTCTAAAATATTGTTATCCATTTCCAGCCTTGCTTTCCCCTCCAAGGTTCTATTCATACTTCATTGAGCTCTACAAATTTTGTTTTGGTATGTTCCTGTATAACTCTTTATTATGAGCCAATCATCCCTGAAAACAGAAATGCCTTTGTCTTCAGAGTCTATCTTTACATGATTTTATCATTTCCTTTTTAAACCCAGCTAGCTATTGAAATCAGTACCAGCCTAGATGGGTATGTAGTGTGTTTTACAGATTTCATCCAGTATTAAAATCATACGCCTTCCATGAAGTTTTGTGAAGGACCAACTCTCCTTTATGGGTCAGAGCTGCTTGAAAACATTCAAGCACTACTGAGCCTTAATCACTCTGGGTACTTTCCAATCACCTTTATGTCAAGCTCATCTCTCTTTTTCTATCTATATGACACAGAAAATGTATTTAATAAATACTGTATTGCTGAGAAGCATGAAGAGGACACTGATCTATGAGCCTGTGGAAAGGCTACTGGAGGGAAGATCTCCAAATGTTTGTTGCTGTCTCTCAAGCTTATGGTATTTTTCAGAGCACTGTTGGTGGGTTGAAAAAGACTTGAATGTGAAGAAAAAGACAAAAAGAGGATCTGACAAAATAGAAATAGTGGCAGAATAAAACAGGAGGGAGAGCAGGGCTAGAGTTAAAGAGAAGAGAAAGGGGAGAGAATGCCTGAAAGAAGGGGAAGTAAACATAGCCACTCAGGTGCAGGAGGTAGAGAAAGACAAGGTGAAGTTGAACTGGGAAGAAGGGAGGGGTGAGGGGAAGGTTCTTTTATTTCTCACTATTCTACTCTATTACAATTAATTGTCAATAAGTTAAACCATTTTTACCAAAGTAAAGCCTATTTTGTCTAAGATGGTAATTGGTAAGTGATCTCTCTGCCTTTATCTCAATCATCATATTTTCTCCCACTGTTCTGCTCAGAAGAGAGACAGATAAGAGGGGGTGGTTGGGAACCTGGTGTCAGTCAAAGTCAACTCACCACAAATAGGCAGCTACAGACAAGGCTTGTTTCATGGTTTGAGGTGTAGGAAATTACAGATGGATTTTACTTTTCAAAAAAAAAAAAAGAGAGAAGAGAAAATGGTGATAATTCAACAGAAAAGAAACCATGAACAAGGAAATAGACTTCTATAGACTTGTTTTCATATAACCCATTTATTCTGGGGAATAGAGATGAAGACTTGTCACTTTCCAGGAAATGCCCTAACTCACAAGCCATATTGTGTGCTGGCTGGAGTGGGAGGAACAGTCCTGGTGGAAGGTTGGATTGCAGTGCTTAGGGCTTGCAAATATGAGGGATAGGCATTCTCTTCATCTTAAGGAATGTATTCTTGTTCTAAATTTTATAGTGGGTGAAGAGAAGAATGTGATTTCAGGAACAGACATCTTTATGTGCAATACAGATACTCCAGTGGAAGAAAAACTGTCGTGCTTAACAGGTGAGTACTCTAAGCTTTAGGCTTTTGTAGAAGATGATCTTCAAGTCTCAGATCCCATGTGCTGAAGAAAACACAGAAACAGAAGTTACATTCCCTTTCTCCAAGTAAATATTATGTTTTTCAGTGTGCAACTAATTGTGAGACTAAGACCATTTTCTGTAGGGTATTATGTACAGCAAGAGTCTAAGTATTTGCGGCAATATTTCAACTGGAAACAGAAAGCCTCACAAATAGCACATACAAATCTTAGTATACCTTGTATCCATCTACAAGGAGAAGAAAACTATCTTATTGTTTGAACAGCTTCCTATTGCTTTTCATTTTGTCTGAATGCTTTATCTGTCTGGACTTGGCCATTTTTAGGGTCTTTATGCTATGGCTATTTTTCCTTTAACCACTGTAATTTTTCCAAGCACTAACAATCATCTTTATATAATTCGTTTAAAGGTTGATAAACCCTTCCCTTTTGTTGTACAGATTTGATGTGCCGGTTTTCCCCTCAGTGCTGAAATGCAGGGCTCTATGCAAGATAGTTCTTTTGTCATGTAATCATGTACCTGCCTTGCTATAAATGACTCTACCCCACTTTCAACAACAATATGTCAAAAGTTCTTTTCACTATTTTACTTTTTTTTTCTGATTCTGTTTGGTTATCAGAGGTTTAACTGAGTAACTGTAGTCAATGCCTTTGCAGCCAAAAAGTTCAATTCCTCTAGTTCCTGTCATGAATCTAGATAAATATGGTGGTTTAGTTTTCTTAGTTTTGGTCTGGGCCTTCCTTGGTAGCAAGGTTGTAACTAAGGAAGTATTCCACACCGTTCCTTCACGTAATCAGGTGTATATAAAGACAGGAGGAAGATTTCCTCTCTCTCTCTTTTTTTCTCTTCTCTCTCTCGTTCGGGTGCTGGGAGGACATCAGATCTCTGTGCCGGCCTAGCCCTTATCTCTGTGAGCTGGGGCCTATTGGAGAAGCTGCTGTCCCAGCTGTACGGAGGGGAAGGACCTGCTTTCTCTTAAGGGGAGTGTTGGTGAGAATTGATTGTATTAGTTCTTATTGAGTTTTTTCCCTGAGTTTACAAGTGTGTGTATTTGTTTTGTTTGGTTTTACCCATTTTTGTCCTGTTTCCCTTTTCCCCTTTTCCCTTTTGGGGGGTTGTTCTGGGATTTGTTCATTTGTTCATTTGTAGATTCATAGTGTTTGATTGTATATAATTGTAATATATGTGAATATATGTATATATATATACTTTTACTAAAATTGTCTTTTTGGGTACTTTTTTTCCCTTTCTCTCTTGGGGGGGTGGAATCCGTGTGGCCAGCAGTTGGGCTTGGCAGGGAGCCAACCCAAACCTCCACAATAATTTACAAAGATTCCACTTCCCATTTCACTCACTGCCATTTCAACAAAAGTACTATATACATATACCAGTATGATTTTCAGGAATACCACATTTCCAGCAGGTTTTGGGAGAAAAACGCAAAGACAAAAGGCAGTATATGTGGCCCTGATTAAAATACAATATTTTGGGTTTGTTACATGTTCCCTATTTGGGTCTTACATCTGTGCCAACTCTATCCAAAGTCAAAATAATATTTCTGTTTATTTTCACAATACCATTTTTCTTATTCCAGACTTTGCTATAGAAAACAAGAACTGGATTTCAGGCCTCTATTTAGAAGTCTTTTCCAAGCAATTGAGACAATTCTGTGAATTTCAGTGCAAATGGCACAGTTAGAGACCAAAAGGTAAAATGACTTGACAAAGAGTAATCTGGACTACAATGGTGAAAAGAGAAAAGCATTCCATAGTGTAGGGCCTGACATGCATGCAGGTGACCCCAGGTTCGGGATTGTGGCTAAAGTTTTAAAGACAACTTATTTTAACAGCAAAAATGGAAACCCTTTTTGGAGCTTTTATAACAACACCTTTCACGTGTGCAATAAAACTTTGGGCTGAATTCTTCCCCTGTGCTTCATGGCCTGGCTGGACCTACTTTGAGGCCCCCAGGCATTTCTGTGGGAATTTTATCACTCTTAGCAAGGGATTTACCTCCCCGAAGAAAGATAAAGAGAACATAAACAGCATCCTACATAAGAATTCCTTCCCATGTTAAAGTTTTTCCCTGGCACAGGGAGTTTCCTTGAGCAGGTGATAACATCTGCCTCCTTGCTATTTCTTCCAGAGGTCTTCTGCACCTACAAATAAGTTTCTCCTTCCTGTGGACAAGAGAAAACAAATGAAAAAAATGATCACTCAAATAATTGTGGTTAGTAAGAACATTGGAATAGTATTTTCTTCTAGAACTATTTCTCAGTGGTACAGTTAATTTTAATACCATGCTTGGCTTTGCAAACTTGCCAGAGGAACTGTTGGATAGGAGATTGCTTCCTGTTCTATTATTTGTAATTTGATTCAGTTAAGTATTTCAATACAATGCTTATTTATTCCATTCTCACTTCTAGATCTTCCTTCCCATCTCCTAATCCTTTCTTTTCTTTGAAAACATTCATGGACTTTGCTCTGGAGATCGACAAACACATCTACCAATAAGTCAGGATTAATTTAGTGGTTTGCAAGTAGATACTCAGGAATCGTATGGCCAACTGTTCATGTCTGGAATGCATCACACACCATCCAATGTCTAATTCTGCAACTGGATGCCTTGAATCCATGCCCGAATCTGTGTTTTCACATTCATAAAATAACAACTGTGGTATTACATCACTCAGCTGCTATTTTGGAAAAGCATATCTACACTAAGCACTACGAGAAATACAGATTCAATATAAGGTTGTTAACAATAATTCAAAAGTGATTTAGAAGTAGCTTGAGGGGCATTTGAAATACAGTGTATCTGAGATTGAAGCATAATCTGCAGAAACATAGAGAAAACATAACAAACATTTTACATGTGAACATAAATTAAAACCTTAATTGTTGTTCTACCCAATATTTTTATATATTTTGAAACAGTAATCCCACATTTGAAAACCTGGAATAATGAGACTAGAACATAAAATAAATGTTTTTATTACTGATAAGAATAAAAACACCAAGAATGGCAAATTGGATTAAGATAAAATGTGTAACCTGTTAGACTGTCAAACAGCCTAAAGAAGCAAAAATCTAATTTTCAGTGGCCATTTTGTAATTGTCCAAAGAGTAAGAGATATTCAAATTAATGTTTTTCTTTTTGTCTATCATATAATTCTCCTTTTAGAATTATTACAGTTATCATATTACTATTTATCTGTTCCTGTTTGCTTGTGTTACAGTAATAACTAGGATCTTCATCTATAAAAAGGATAGAGAATGCCTAGATATATACTTAATCATTACACATCTCACTAGGCCATCTATTTAAAGTGCAAGACTTACCAGATCTTTTTCTATTCAGTCAGAATTAATTGATCTGTCCAGGGCACAATTAGTTGCCTTTTCAGATGTGTTGTTGCCTTTTGTACCAACTGTTCTGCAGAAGGTAGCTTATTCACAATATAAGGAGAAGAGCATGTGAAAAGAGCCAACAGCAACTTATAATACACTGAAGCATGAAAAAAGGCTTGTTGCTGCTCAGTGAAGAATAGTCATATGCAATAAAATATTTCAGAGAGCTTACAGAAAATAGAAAGAATGGTCTTGAACATATTTGAAGGAGTTCCTCTTAAATGGAAAAAAATGTAAACTATTTTCCTTTTTGTTCCGCTTTTTAAATTTTAGCTATGTGAATCTTGAAAAATGTTCATAATCATGGGCTTGATAAATATAGAAAAATGAGATCAACAACTTCTTTAGAGTTTTTTTTATGGTGTTTGTGCTGACAAAACTTTGTAACAGTCCTAGTACACTCTGAGGTGCTATGGATTTATACCATCAGAATCAGAGGATTTTATGTCTTGTCCTGAGGGGCTATAAGGGTAAATAGAAGAACAGATCTTCCATAAGTTAAAAAACAAACAAAACCTCCCTGCTTATGTAAGCATTGCGTAAATCTACCTGGAATGTCTGTTCCAGTAATAAAGTAATTTACTCAGCCCTGAGAATAAATGTTAATGATGAATGTTTCTTAATTTAACCAGTCCAACTGTCTAGTTGAATTTCTCTTTTACTTCAGAGCAGGAATGAAGTATGACAAAATATCCCCAGTATGTAAGTTGGAAGTGGTGTCTGATAGGAGTTAAAAGGCCCCAAAAACTCTGGTATAAAAAAGGCTTCTAGTACACAGAGAAAAGAGCATGGTTGTTGAGGGATTGACAGGCTATCCAGAGCAAAATATTATTTATTATTAAATAATAATAGTCTTACTTTTTTATTTGTAAACACACTCTTCCTAGTGAATGCTACTGGCAGCACAAGGAACTTTTGAATTGGCTACCACTACTGTGAAGAAAATATGGTCTTCTGCAGGCTTGCACATACAGAAATCATGGTGTGAGGTAGAGAAGGGTGATCCAAACTCTGTAAAAAATTCCACTTATGGGTTCATGCAGAGATAGGGAAGGGTTTATTCAAAAAATATCAGATGATAATACCTTGAATGGCCTCTTGACTTCTCCTCAGTGGTTATAAATCTAGTTCTTGCCTTGTAGGTTCAAGGACACTTTTGTTGTTTTGGCTTTTGAGGCAGTGTGTACGTGTGTGGGGAGTGTTGGAGCAGTGTAGGGTTGCTTTTTTGAGTGGAGTGGCTTTTTTGGTAGGTTTTGTTGCTTTCCTTTAATAGATATCAACAATGTACTATTCACTAAGACGTTTGGAAAGCACACAGATTATAGAAAAGACAATCTGCAAATACAGGTAGGCAAAATAATAATTCCTGAGATTACAGTTGATTCCTCCTTGTACCTCCTTACGAAAGGAACAGAATTTTCTGATGCTGAGCCTTTTTATGACAGCCTTTATGTAAGTACCAGTAATTGCAACCTTTTAAACTTTTTCAATTTGGCTGCTTCTAATTTTTTGGTGCAGTTTCTCCTGTTCCTGTCCTTGTTTTCCTTAGTTTCTGAGGTGACTCTCTGGGTGCTCAAGACCTTGCCATGGTTAAAATGTTATTCCTCTCTGTACCTGCCTCAGCTCTTAATTCCAGCACCTTCATGCAGGTACTTTGAAAACGCAGACCTATTAGCACACGCTGTTTATTTGTTGAACTCCTAAAAAGCCTTAAATAACTGAGGATCCCAGTGTGAGGGTCAGTGCCCGTGGTGAATGACAGCTCCAGCCTGAAAGATGGTGCTCCTCTGTGATGCAATAGAAAAAGCAAGTGATAAACCAAGTGAGCTAGAATGAAAGGGAAGGTCAGATAACAAAGGTTCACATGCCTTCTGTCCTGCTGCAGTAACTGTCCTTAGGAATAAGAATTGCATTTTATACTAGTCTACACAAAACTAGACTCTTTGGTGTAATGGAGGAAAATGAACACTCCTGGGTAAGATATCTAATTAAAAACAGTATATGGGAGATATTAAAAAAAATCACTGGAATACCTGTGCCTTCTACAATGGACAAGACAATACCATTCATCCAGTATGTCTTAGAATGCTAATATGTTCTAATAAGCACCAAAAATAAGACTTGAAAAAAAGTAACGTGCCTCTTCTTTTTAAATAGGTGCTCTGAAAAGATTATATTACTGTGCAATTAATACAGCAGGAGTTCCTGTTTTTATAATGAATAGACCATACAACAGGTTATGTTTAAATTAGACAAAATAAGTGAAATCAGATTTAGGCTTCAGGCACCCCAGCAGAAATCTGTGGTGTCCAAAGAGAAATCTAACGCTGGCAATTGTGGAAAACGTTGTATAGTTTCTTAACCTCATGTAACATCAGTAGTGCCAGGAAAGTCAGTGGTCTTGTTCAATGTTTTTGAAGCTTCACTGTTGCCTTAAGGAAGGGGAAAAAACCTTTCCAAGACAACTTTATATGGGTAAAGCAGAGAAGAGTTCTTTACTTATAGGGTTTTGGGGTACACAATATAAAGGAGTATAAAAGAGTATATAAAGTATAAAAAGTATAAAAGAGTACAACATGTGTTGATAAGTAACAGATAGAAAAGACCGGTGCTAGGATGAACGCATGGCTTCAGGAATACCATGTCTCTAAGCACCACCGCTTCAAAGCATGCAGAGTAAATTAATCCGAAAGACGTCTCTTTCATTTAATACCCCGCTGTTTCCAGCCACCCTGAGCCACCCTGCTATGCCTTACCGAAGCAACCAAGGGACAACCCGTCCCTCCCAGGTGAAAAACCCCTTTCACCTAACAGGTTGGGAACATGACTCTTGCA
>WBMV01002072.1:34117-77512 GCA_013396655.1 Campylorhamphus procurvoides
TTTGCAAGCAGAGCTCCTCTGAGCTCCTTCCCCCCACCCCCCACCCTTTTCGGTGGGGGCAACACTGGGCACCACACCAGGCTGGTCAGCAGAGAGTGTATGTGTGTGTGTGTGTGTGTGTGTGTGTGTGTGTGTGAGAGAGAGAAAAATGTCAATAAAGTGGAGGAGAGCTGGAGAAAGCAGGGAAAAGGCTTTGTCTACGTGGCAGCATGCTAATTTTGTAACTATACTCAATTATCATATCTAAAGGTCCCATCCAATCTAAGATTTGTCCATGCCCAGAACTTCCCTTGGTTCCGCCTCGTGGCACGCCTCTCCTAGAATTGAGTTGGAGGTCTTAAGACCCCTTTGCCTTATTGGAGCTTCTCCAGGGTTGCTGGGCTTTGCTTTCTTGTTTTGACTAACATGGTATCTAGTTGCCTTAGCTCTGGTACATGTTTTCCTTCTGCAGTGTTCCAGCTATTATCTGGCCCTTAAGACAGCTAACACAGGGTCAGAGGTTGCAGGCTATGCTATATGTGAGAAGTATACCTAGAAGTATAAAAATCTACAAATTCATGAAAGGCCTACGGCAACAACACACATGTATAACAATGCATAAAATAAAACATTTTCAAAGTCATAATTTAGCCTTTTTGAATTGTAATAATGTTATATAAAGTCTGAATAATTCTTAGTTTAGTAACATTATGAAAAGTAAGTATGTTTTGTCTATATTCCCTCTACCTCTTTCAAAGGAAAGCTACTATTAGCGCTTAATAATAAATTATGAGTTTTCTTCTCTGACAGCATTCATTTTTTTCAGGAAATGTATACCCTTTGGGATTCAGACATTTTTTCTGGTAATGAGCCACTTTGTCCCTGCAACATTTCAACCTTCTCACTGTAAAGTCTAACTCCTATTACAACCAGCTTTTTTAGCTTTGCAGATTCTTCTTCTCCAATTAAAGCTTCTTGTCGAGTAGACCAGATTTCTTCAGGAAGGAACTGTTAAAAATCAGTGAATTATGGAATATCATAAAGCACACAAAAGCCTAAATATGGTTCCTAAAGGCTAGTAAATTAAAATGCTTTCTTGTATGATAATTGCTTGTGATTTCAGTTGAATATTCTGTAAAGCAATACCAAAATATAGTCCACCTGATCATTTTGTAAGGTTGTGAGTAGCACCGAGGGAAAAGAAATGCCACAAAGGATTTGGAGTGGGGAAGAAAAAGGAAATTAAAATTTTGCTTGAACAAATTCAGGATGATACATCCACAGTAAGATAATTCAAGCATATAGATAGTCAATAGAATATATTTTAAAATATTCTAAGAAGAATATTTTTTTTAAAATATATTTTAGTAGGCAGGCATGCTGGAAGAGATTTAGAGATCAGATGGATCACAGATTAGATACGACATTGTCATTTAGCATAAAAAGGAAACAAATATATTAATCAATTTTTGTCAGTAAAGGCATTGGGCTCTAGAGCAGCAAAATAATGTGTTGGCTTGACCCTGTCACGCATCAGCCTTGCAGATCATTTCTGTGACAGGAGGATCAAGCTCTTGACAGGCCTAATTCACATAAAATTTTCTGAAATCAATGAGTCCAAACAATGACTTCTGAGATCTGTGAATGATATTTTACACTGTTATAGGTCATTTGTTGCACATAAGTTGAGAATAACCTCCAGTCCAGAATTACAGAGGCATTCAGAATGGTGGTATATAGTATGATTAAATGATACAGCTGTTAAATGTCAAAGAAGACAGTCAAGAGAAAAAGAATAAACTTCTGATTATAAAGAGGAAAAATAGGATTAAATTCTGACTGCAAAGTACATTCAGTGATGGAATAATCTCCTTACAATGAGAGTTTGAGGCCCAGGCACATTGAAACTTTGAATTAGCAAACTGGAAATCTCATCGGGAAAAATGATTGCAAACTAGCAGGAAGGTGGCTTGTCACAGCCTCACCATCAGTATATGGTGAACTTCAGTGTTCTGAAGTTCCTTCCTCCTAGTACCATCAATGCTTTTAAGTGTCGTTCTAATGGTAGGCAGAGATTCACCTGTGGCTATCACGCAAATGCATCCTTATATGACTATCAAACCTGCACCTGTCACAACCCGCTGGAGCCGCAAAGTGCAGCTTCTGGTGCAAACTTGCAATGCAATGAGTGCAACCACGGCAGAAAATCACTAAGGAGCCGTTGGTTCTAAACAACAGAGTGAAATACCTGAAGGAAAAGGTTTTAGGCTTTGTGTATTTTTTCTCTTTAAAAGTGAAATGTGTATGCTAACTGAAGATGCTTCTGTGACAGCCTTAGGTAAGAATTGCCCTACATGGTGAGGAAGCTGGACAGCTAAAAAACATAGCTTCAGTAAGACAATCATAGTTTGCCCGTCTTTACCTTCTCAAAACAACTGAGAATTCCTGAAATTCTTTTCCTTTCTGCTGATCTATCTGAAAGAGTTAATTATGACAGTACTTTTAACTGAAGACCGCAGTAACTGAGTAAGCTCAGTTTAGTAGTGTTTTGGAAAAGGCAGCTCGTCCAATTTCCCTTTCATTTTCTCTGCTGAGAAACAAAAATTACACTTGAATGGAACTGACCCATTCAGAGTCTGATTTAGGTATCTTCAGGGTATTAGTAGACTGGACTAGGTTCAAACTTCTGCTTTGAATGAATAAACTTCTGTAGACACCTTATTAACACAGAGCTTTTGGATTTTTAGGATAGGATACCAGACTCTGCATCAGGAAACATGGGAGCTATTTCTATCTGAGCAGCTGATTTGATGCGTGACTTTGGGATTTGCAGAGTAATGGTGAGAAATGAAGACATTAACAACAGAGTCTCCTTTATGCAGTTCAAATGATAAACACCTTTTAGCAAGAGAAGACTCCAGTTTTTATACCTCCTTTCTTATAGTCTCAAAGCAAGTAATGACTGCTTGAAATGGCTTAGGCTATATTTTAAATTAGAATTTAACACTTTTAACATATTTGGGTTTTGATTTGAAGGTTTGAATGTAAACATTATTTAGGTCTCCTGATTATTGTTTTGTGACCAAGAGATCTATGTGATGTGCGCATAGTTGGGCTGACAACCTACTCTCCCACTGTGATGTGAAGGCAACTACCCCAAATAACCTTAATGGTGCTCAGCCTGTTGTGCGTAGGAAGGGGAATAAAGTCTCCCAGGAGGCCAAGGCAGCAGAAGGTTGGCAGCATCATTACACAAGGACAAGCTCTCCTTGATGGAGGATGCCAGTCGATACGGCCTCTCTGCTCTTCCATAAGGCAGAGTTTTACCAGAAAACCTTTTACAGCAGAGTCTGTCCAATCTTCAACACAGAAACAGAAGCCTTGTTTTCTAGTGAAGAGTGAGGAACAAGTTGAGGATTTTTTAAACCACCAGTATAATTGCTGTCACCGATTGGTAGTCCTATTATGGAAGGCAAAATACAGGTTTAGTCAGGCTACATAAACAACTCTGGAAAGCACATGAATACCAAATATTTTAAAGACAGTTGTGCAGCCTCCTTTCCAGAAGTGTTTTGGGTTTTTTACATTCAGGATAATAAAAGTGGTAATGATTTCTCACTTTATACACAGAATTAAATGCTTAAAAAGCTGAACAAGTTTCAGCTACGTTTCTCTAATTACCATCTTCCATTTATTTTTTATTTTCTAGCCTGCCTGTGGAAAGCACTACACAGAATTTATAAAATTGCAATAAAACACTGGAAAATCTGCTTCCTGCACAGTTTTTCATGGGCTTAATGGTAATTGCTTGTAATTTTTAAAATGTATTCAAGAAAAGTAACAACAAAAATATAGAGCTTTTTTTAATGGTGATTTTACATACCTCCGATCTCCCAGGACACATGGAAGGGTATTCTAGACTGTGAGAAATGTGTGCAACACCTATAGGACTAGGTCCATCAAATGTGGGTTTTTTTATAGATATCATGAAGTTAACTTGAACAGGGTCTTCATCAGAAATATGTTTTCTGGTAAAAAAGTTTTATTCTAATCTCAAAAGAAATGTAATATGCTACAGAAAAAAATGCAGGGAAGAAGTTAATCTTTACAACAATCTTTCCAAAAAAGGCAATTTTGGAAAAAAAATTCAAGGAATAACTAAAAGTAGTGGGAATAGCCTGTCTTGTGATGGCCATTTCAGGCACACACTTAATAGAGACAAGGAGTCTTGTGAGAAAATCTTTCACTTGGTGACTAACAATCTAGCTACCAACAGGAATCTGATGATTCTTGGCTATTTTTATTCCAGTTATTATGGCAATAAAATGGGTTAACCAAAATCTAAAATGAGACAGTACTATGTAAATTATCTTAAAGAAATAACATGATAGAGATACAATAGAAAATCATGACTGAGAAATGCTGCATGATTACCTTAAAATCTAGAAAGTAAGGGAAAAATTCATGATACTAATTAAAGTTCTCATTAGAATCCCATTATAAGAAACAAGAGAAAAAAGCCTCTTTATATCTCCAGAGACAGCTTTAACAATATGAAATGAAGTAAAAAGGCTTAGTACCAAATCATTTGTGTCTCTTTCCCTTTCAAGCACATACACAGTGAATTGGATTGCATTTTATATGGTAAAAGGATATTACCTAAATCACAGCAAATGCTTGACTATTCATAGTTCCCTCTTAAAAACAAAACAGAGGGCTGACGGATGTGAGCATATGCATTTCTGTGCCAATGGAGAAGACTTTGTAATCCTCTGTACATGAAATAGAATTTTTATATTGAACACTTGATAGTGATAACTAGAGATAAACCTTCAGATTATACTTTTAATTTCTTCTGAAATTAAGCACTTTAGGTGTGGGGCCACAGATCCTCTTCACACACTATGTGTGATTTGCAGTCCCTGATTAGAAAAACCCTTTTTCTCCTCCACATTTGAGGAATCATTAAGTGATAAGAGCAGCATATTTGCTTCAATATTTAGATAATAGAACATTGCACAGAAATATTTAGAAAACTGCAGGCAGAGAAATGGTGTTTTTTGATCCAAGATAAAAATGTCTGCAATAAACTCTTGACCAGACTTCTGTTTCCTATTTCATCACTCGTATTTTGTTTGTACATCTACAACATACAAACTGTAGGTGTATGAACTGTAAGTAGCTCCTCACTGTTTACCTCAACATAACTATCATGATTTATTATCAAATTTAGACCAATATGTTACTGAAACAACAAAAGAAACCCAATTTAAATTCATTCAACTTAGTATTCGTGAAGAAAAAAACCTACTACATATGTAAGCCTTACAACTCTCATCTCTGCAGAGGGATTTTGAGTCTCTGGATTTTTAACAATCCATGCAGATGTGTGTGAGTTGATCTTAAAGAAGATGTGAGTGCAAAACTAATCACAAAACTCATACAGTTCAGAATCTAGGAATGCTTTACAGACTTAATTTTCAAAAAGGCTTGGATCTCACATTGGCTTTTCAGGTATTAACAAAACCAAAAAGTCTCAAGATGTAGAAGAAAGAATTTATAATTTCAAAGTTCTTATCTAGAAAGAAGGTTCCTGTTGGTAGATATGGTCACATGCCCTTGGATGCAAAGACTATTTAGCTTATATAAAGATCAGTTAGGTTTGGATTAGGACTTAATACATTAATGTTTATTTTTGAATATGACAGGATTTGAATGCAATGAAAAATAGTAACATACACAAAAATGTACCATAAACAGTGTACGACAATTAAATGTCACCTGCAAAAAATTTAGTTTTTCCTTATGAACCTGGCAAGTTTCAGCTCTGTCCTCATACATAATTTGTTGTACTTCAAGTCCTCTGTTCTCATGACAAAAGATACTAATTTTCATGTGCTCTGTAAAAGAGGAACTACCTTTCCTTCAGTAAAATGACAGACACTACCATTCAACATAAATATATTTCTGCTGTATTTTCTATCTCCTCTCTCTCATTTTCCTATCCATCAGTTTTTATTATATGCTTCAATTAAAGACCAGAACACAGGAATGACCATGAAAGGTCATATATGTCTCCTAATGTGGCTGGCTCAAGGTAGTTGACAAAAATTTAAAATATCTCTGAGGCAGAGTAATCTGAAAAAGCTTCTTGTTCTTACTCATCTCTACAAATTACAGTCCAAGTTGAAATATGAAGGAAATAATAAATATCCCTTTAAAAATTGTTAACAACATTAGTCTCCTGTTTAAACAATTTCTATATTTTTATGTGAATTATTTTCTTTAGCAAATCATTTTATGATTTTGCTCATAGTACATAAACAACTGGTTTACTTTTTCAGATTCAGATTTTTTTAACTTCTAAACTTAGTGTCTCTTATTTTTGATTATACCAAAAAATACCAAAGGCTTTTAATTTAACATTACTGTTTATGACATACATATCTAAACCTATTTGTTGTTTTATGTTAATTCTTTCTGCTTTTCAACTTCTTCTACTTGTCATGTCCTCTTTTAAATTATACTTTTGTTATGGATAGTATTCTGGGAAGGATAGTAATTTAAATAAAAGTGTTATATTGCCTATTCCATCATACAAGTTTTTGCACCATATTGCAACATTACTTTTTATAATTTCAGTAGCAAATATATGATGACCTCTACTAAGAAACCTGTAGGATGGTTAGTGTTCCCTTGGTTAATTTAGATATGATTAATTTAGAAAGCTGCATTGTAAACCATGTTTTTTCATGTAGTTCCCTCCAGCATGATCAGGACTGATAAATTTTACTGTTCTGCTACTCATTCATCTAGTTCATCTTCTCCCCCTGATATTTTTCATAGTTCTCCTTATAGCCAAATAATGGATTTTTTTTTCCTGCACTTCTCAGATTTCAGTTTCATTGCCTCCCATTCCAGTTCACTAGTAAGAATAAGTGAAATTATAAGGAGAAAGTTCAGTCAATCATTTTACCCCTTTTTCCATAATGAAAGTAGTCTGTATTATCTTAAAGATTTTTTTCTCTCTTAGGTGCTTTTTGACCTTGCCTTGTTCCAAACATAAAGGAAACTAATTGTATCCTTTCCTGAATAATCAGAATTCCTAAAAGTCTAAGGAAATTTTGTTTTGTTTTGTGGTTTTTTTTATTTTATTAATCATTTTGATGTGTGATTGGCTTATGAAGCTTTTTTCCCCTCTTAAAATATAACAGTATGGGAACTTTTATATTGTGAAAGTATTCACTTCTTTTTAACTATATTTTTAATGATCCAGAAAACCATCTTGAAATAGACAATAAACCTCATGACCACCAGTTCAATTTTTAAATATATGAAGCACTCCTTTTTTTCTCCCCTGGTTCTATTCAATAAGGAGAAAATTGGGAGGAGGGGGTGTAGTTTTGAGGTGTCATATATCTTGATTGTTATAGCTTTTTATAGCATGTAGGGCTTTAGTAGGATCACGTTGTTATATATCAGAAAACAGCAAGTGTCATAGTAATCTTCCAAAAATTCTTGAGTAAAAACTAATGTAAAAAGTCATTTAACCTCTCAGCAGTATTCTTATCTTCCCTCACCATTTTGTGGGGATTTAGAAGATCTGTTGGTTCTATTATGGTCATCTTTTTCCAAATGTATTTTCATGGCTTCTGGGTATTTGTTTAAAATCTCTAATTTTTTCCTTCAAAATCCATTTTTACCCTTCTAATTTCCCTCTTTCTTATTGCTTCATGCCTTTGATTATTGATAGGCTTTGCTAAGGTCAGTCTTCTTAAATGCAGAGAATTTACATGGTTGAACCAACATCTTTCTAACTTGTCTCCTCTAGGCTTCCATGTGCCATTTTTTGGTTTGCCACCTGCCCCTGGGTTGTTAAGTGATAGAATTCTCAGAAGATCCCACACAACGAAACTTGGTAGAAAAAATGAAAAGTGTGAAGTACTTATGTCTTCATGGAGGTTCCTTGTTTCAACTAAAATCAGCTATATTTTGCCAGATGCTAACTCCAAAATCTTGCCAGCATTTCAGGAAAATTTGTCTACAGAATTGCTTGTTTTAGTTTAAACAACATTTTGCTTTTAATGAGACTTACATCATGATTAGGTATTATTGTTAATAATCTTAAATGTTAGTCCTACCTAATTTTTTTAAAGTCAAAAGAGAAAATTCTTTTTTTTAAAGTTGCACTTCATTCAACACTGTATATCATTGCTAAGTTC
Source organism: Campylorhamphus procurvoides (assembly GCA_013396655.1). Taxonomy (NCBI): domain Eukaryota; kingdom Metazoa; phylum Chordata; class Aves; order Passeriformes; family Dendrocolaptidae; genus Campylorhamphus; species Campylorhamphus procurvoides. Next base: position 42,319 of record WBMV01002072.1, read on the forward strand.
ACAAGTAATAAATATTGCTCAGCTACAGACAATTGAGACAATTAGTAGTCCAACTGAAAGAGGCAGAAATGAGCTTCAGAAAGAAGGTTCTTCATGATGGAGAGCTCCTGTTCTCCTAATGTTCTGAATCTGTTATGGTAAAATTCTTCCATACATGTATTTTATTTTTTTTGAAAAATCACCAAAATATTAAGACAAATGCCTTTTTATCTTAAAACTCACAACTCCATTGTCAATCAATACAGCTGTCTAGTACCATTCTCTATTGCTCTCTACAATTCTTATACATTATCTGTAAATTATATATTTATATATTATATATCTCATATATTACTTGTAAAATCCCTGTGTTTAAAGCTGTCATAAAGCTTTAGTAATAAATAATCTGAGACCAGTAAGTTATTGATATTTAAAATCTGAAAAGTTGTTATTTTATAAACTTATCTTTCAAAATTTCACAATATTTTTTGCTCAAGTTGGAATGTACTGTGAACTTACCAGAGAAGTCCTTGAAAGAAATTCCTGAAGAATAATCACAAATGATTGTACTTCTCAGTTTTATGAGGTTTTAAAACCACACGATATGATCTTTTTTTGGTGGTACCCAATATCAAAATAAAAGGAACAAAATAGAACACATAAAGATCTATCAGGGATTGAGCCAAAATCACATGGTCCTAAACGAGTTAACTGCATATGCCTTTTGAAACGGAGTTAAAAACCATACTTCTAATACCTTTGGTTTAACAAGAGGGCTAAATCTCTTATTAAAAGTTCTGCAGAACTTTTGGCAACCATTTTTGATACTTAAGTGTTTGCATTGTTTACAACACTGGTCTGTTTTTTCTTAATAGTTTTCTTTGCTGTTGTATTCTGTGTAAAACCTTAATTTAATTCTCGATGCCCTCATTTCTGCACATAGAAGCAAAGCCATTTGATAGGAAGCAGTACTTAGCTATATAAGTTTCTGTGGCACTAGCTATAACCTGTTAATTTGCATCCTGTGAAGGGCTGCTTGTTTACGGAGACCTCAGACAGCCTTGGAAACAAAACTATCTTTTTGAGGGTGCAACTCTGAACTGCAACAATCCTGGATATGCCATTTTATAATGGCTTCCCTAATGAGCACTTTCTTTTTGTTATTGAGGGTTCTTAACTCTTTTGTTTGTTTCTGTCTTGGTTTTGAAGTGTTAGCAATCATTATTGGAACAGCTTGTTCATCATACTGAGATCTCTACAAATTCCTATATAAATATCAGCCTTATTTCTCCTTTCTGGTGTTAAGAGAGCTGAAAATGGCAAATAAATATTCTTTACTTTAGTGTTTTGCTTGTTATCCAAAACAAGCGGGTGAAGGAATTATAGGAAAGTATGATTTAAAATCATTTAAGCAGTGAAGACTCTGAAAAAACAGATTCAGTTTAAGTTTAAAATTAATATTGGGATTGTTTCTTTATCCAAATTAATCGTTCCATATTCAAGTGTTCTAGACCTACCTGGGCACTCTTAAAAGAGATTATTCACAACCTAATAAAATAATATACAAAAGGACCCAAGAAATAATAAATATCAGTTCTTGGAATTCCAGCCTGGGCAGGGCTAGTCCCTGTCTCGTCAGTAACTCCCTGCTCTTTACCAGGTGCCTATGATAAGCTCTCATAGATGTTTTTATTTAATCAGACACTTTTTTTTTAATGTCCAGTGTGCCCTTCTGCTGAAGGAAAACTGTAGAGTTACCATTTTTCCCAATACTTCACTAGCCAGCTGCCCACTGGTTTTAGGACAATTTGCATGTTCTAGTGCAAATGTCAGAATGCACATCAATAAAGTTTACCTGTAAATTATCAGAATACTGTAATTTTGGAAATAAAAAGATCCTCCTTTCTTTTATATTATTGAACATTTTTTTTTCCTTATTGACTGTTTTCATCCTGGATGGTACGTAGTCATGTTCTTCAACATGCTTTTTCAGGCAACTACATTTTGTTCTTTAATTTCAATAAGAAGCATGCAACTACAGTTAGAACAGGGTTATATGTCACTAACTGAGAGGCTATAAAATGTGATTGGATGTGACAAACACATCACCATGACAGGGATGTTTTGTTCAGACCTACCCAATGGCAAAGACATGCCTTCTCATATATTAATGTAAGCTGAAATTCATATTGTATATTGATATTATTTAATAAAGGTCAGTTTCAGTGAAAAAGTAGATAAGACATTTTGGGAGGAAAGGAATTAAGAAAAACCATGATAGTCACTGCCCACCACAGAGACAACACTGCAATACTGAAAAGACAATTTTTAGTCTTTTTCTCAGTTGCTTTTCTGAATTTGTCATCTAATGGCTACTGTGACCTTCCTTGTAAAATCTGTCCATAGCCAAATTTGATTCTCTGACTGGACTCTTAGGGAAAAAAAAAAGTCTCAATTGGCATAATGTAGAAAGTGTGCGTGATACTACATAGTAATTCTATGTCTTTGTCAGGTGTTTTTCACTGAAACATCCCACAAATGTTTTGCAAATATAGTGTGTTACATTTTAGGGACTAACTCCTGTGACCAGTTATAGAGCTGAAAAGAGAGATGCAGAAAGCAGAGAGCATAGCCACAGAATAATTAATTATCAAAATTAGGAAGACAACCAGAAACCCTAAGATTAAAATGCAGATTTAATATGAATCCTAGCTGCCTCGCTTTAGAAAACCACAGCCAGCCTGTTTTAACAGCAGGCATGCCTGGCTTTATTTTCTTTTATTTTCCTGTCAAATATACAACTTATTCAGGTTGCCAATTCAACACCAAGAACCGGCCACTACCTAGAAAAAAAATTCTCATTTTCAATCTGTCTCATAAATATTTCTAAAAGAGGGCTAAAGTATTAAGCTGTGACTTTGACGCTGCAAAAAATTGAACAGCAAGCTATGCTGATGTATCTGAAGGGTACTTGAACTGGAGGTTTGCAAGGGAAGGTTTAATACATTAGTTTAGAATTGCTTTGTTGTTACTAGGTGGGAATAGTAACTGTGATAGCCATAACGGAGTTCTTAGAATCTTCCAGGTGCTTAGAGCATTAATTGGTCTGTGTAATATTCTTATGAGGTAGATTGCATCCTTCTTTTCTTTTAACCAGGAGCTCAGAAAGGTTAATTCCTGAATGTCCACCGACTTTGGTCATGTTGCTCACTATGTGCATTCCTAAATGCTTAGTTCCTGATATTCTGTGGTATTAATGGCCTATAACTCAGATCAAAGTTGGTGGGAATTCAGTTACAATGTCTGAAAATGAAGTCACAGGAATAGAAAGCTGAGCACAGAAAAGCTCCTGGATGGCAGGAAACTAGGCAATCAGATCTTAAAGTGACATAACTGAAGCAAAATGGGAGATTCAGAGGCATATAAAAGATTCAAGAACTGAGGAACTCCAGTCTTCAGCCTTTAGCTATTAGTGTACACTGTTCTATTACTAATTCTAAAACTAGACAGCATTGAAACTTTGACAGCCTTGTATGGTGTCTTTTAATTGTGGGGCTTTTCATTATCCAGAAGTTGGACTTGCAGAAAACAAATCGGTATAAGTGTGAAAATGTTCAGAGCCACTTACTGTAAGTATCTGCATGCTTATGTGACACAACCATGCAAATTAAGTTACCTACTGCTTTGCACAATACAGGAAATGCTGGTGTAGGAAGACGCAAATACATATGAAAGACTGCATGAAGCTGGTAGCGCCCATAAATCTATTTTATTTATCTTTTATTATAGCCATAGTCACAAATATGTTAGTTAAACAGCAAAGGAAGCCCAAACAGCTCATCTAAAATAATACTCTGTGCATTATACTTCCAGTTAAGGAACTTATTCCTGTCTGAAATGCAAGTGGGAAGAAATACAGTGGTTAATACAATGGGCATGCTAATAACAACAGGCAATTAATACTCACAGGAACTATACCATACCTGCTGGGCAATTCACCTGGTTTATAGGGGAAAAAACTATAAACCAGGGTTTCAAAACCTGTGTTTCAAGCAGGGAAATATCAAATGAACTGCCTGAAATTAAGAATGGCAGCAAATGTTCTTTCTCACTGATTTTGGGAAAGGACTGCCTCCTACACAGAAAATGTGAAACATGAGGCATTGGTAGCAGGACTGGAAGAGAGAATTAGAAATCTATAACAGACTCTTATGAGTATAAACAATGAAATTAGGACATACTTGTAGATTTCTGAATCGGGCACTGAAAGCTTTCACTGAACTACAGGGCCCAAAGTAAGTGAAAATTTGAATTGTTGCGTTTATAGAAAGCCCTGGTTCCTAAAGCCACAGAACAGCAGGATGCGTGCAGTGTCACTGCTGAAAGCTCTAGCCCAGGACAACTTCAGCAGACAGAAGCAGAGGTATTTGTTTAAAGTTCTTATGCTTAGAAACTACAAGTGTTTCCCATAGGATTATGTCCTATTAGTTTTCTCTCATATCCTGGCATGAAGAACAATGGATTTCCACTGCATCTATTGGCTGACATATCCAGTCATCATCGTATTTGAAAACTCTGAAAAGTAGGACACAAAACAAAGGTTTGCAAAATCAGAGCCAATGCATAAGCAAAGGATCTGGTTTCCTTTACTACCTTACATCATATTTATGAGGTTGTAACTTGGCTGGTTTCAGTGCAGTGCCTCCTGATTTATAAGTGTCGCTGGGATTAGGACTGTGCCCCCAGTCTCCATGTTGTAAAGTCAGAATAAAGTCTGCTAAGTGGCGAGACAGGTCACTGAGGTTGTAATTATCTCTAATTGTCACTTACACAAGCATAACATTCTTTATGTGCTACTGAATGGCAGCTCAGAAGGGTGTGGAACTCTTTTCTATCAAACAGCACGGTGGAAAAAAACCCCAAAGAACATATTTTAATTCTTGTCCTTTGAACTGATCGTTCACACTGCTCAGTACGAATGGGAGTACATGTGCCAACACCTATGGGAAGTGACTATAGAAAGTGAATTTTATCTGTGTAAGTGACCACTCTATTAAATTTCACTATAACACAAAAGAGGTCTCTAGCTACCAGCACACCTCAACATACTTTCTCTTAACAAATTAATCCATGTTCTGTCTTCTTTCTGCAATAACTATCATGTGACAAATGATACAGCACTTCCCTGACAGTACAAGAATGGCTCTTTCAACATTTACATAAAAGAGTTGTTTTCCTGCAAATATGTAATCCTCTTCAAAATGCTTCTTCCAAAGATGTTCAAAGGATTATATGGTCCCATTGACACCTGAACAGTCCAGGTTCCTGGTATTACGTTCTAGTACTTCTTCTGGAAAGTAAGAAAAAATTATTTTCGTTTCATCAATCATAGCATTGAGGTATCTCTAACTACAAAATATTTGCTTTTGTATTTACTCTAAATATGCTTTCCAGTGAAAAAAATTATTCTGTGAGTAGTTTCAAGTCTCAGACACATGTAGAAGATGAATTGTTGATTCCATTTGACTATTAAAGGCTCTTTTCTCAAAAGCTGATGATAAGCAGAGTACCATGGATCAGTTCAAAAGGAGATACTTGCCTCACGTTTAAGGGAAGAAACACTCCATCTCAAAAGAGCAACATATATCATGGCTTGGGTGACAAATTCCATCAGCCATTATTTTAGAAATAAGCATTTTACTGTTTAAAATAAACCATCTTTCTAATTTTCTGAATAACAGGTTGTTTAAATAAAGTATTTGCTGTCTTTATATAGGCAGCAAAGGATCAATTCATAACAAAAGAAAAAAAAAGAAAAAAAAGGGGGAAAAAAAAAGAATATAACTGGACCATTTTCCAGTAACTGAACCCCTTAATTTGGGAAGAAAAATATTCAGCATGTTCACAGATACTATAATAGTGGGTAAATGTAATGCATACGTTAACTATTGTATGAGTAAACTGGTTTGTTTTTTTTCTAGGTCCCAATTTTCAGCTTTTATTTTTGCTAACAACAAATATTTCATTAATTTGGACTCCTTTTTGAAAGAATCCAAATTATTATAGCTCTCACTATTACCTTCTCATCAGCAAATTCCTAAGTGCGTTTAACTGTTGGTTAGGTACCTTTGAAATACTTACTATGAACTTTAATATCTTGCAAAAATACACTTTTCTATACAATTATGTTAGTTTTAACTGTGGTGCTTAAAGCAGAAGGGAATAACACCAGCCTAGTATGGAAATCAGCTTTCCTAGGCAACCTAATGGCGCATTTTACTATTCCGTAAATTTGCCAGACAAACAGACCTGCATTGCTCAGAAGCTTTCATTGAGGTTTCTTATGGTGTTGAAATTACTGGCAAGGAAGTGAAGCCAAAAGCAAGAGCGTGGCAAGCAGAAAAAGGAATGTGTGTCAGTGCATGAAGCCTTAGGCATTGGTGGCTTATTTCATAAATAAGCCTTGAATAAACTGGAAGAATAACTCCATAATATCACTTTTTAGGTATCATTTTGAAGAATTTAATGTATTCATAATGTTAGTATCCATAATTTTTTCTCACATCTGTTATTAAAAATTGTTTCATAATTTTGTATTTTTTTTTGACATTTTGAATGTGTTAACACCAAGATTTACTTCATGACTATATTCATCAAAACATTCTGTTAAAACAGTAAGAAAATTGTCACATTTTCTAAATCAAAAAGGGAGAATTTATGAGAATTTTCTCACTTTATTTGTTTGCATCACACAAGATATCAGTAGAAACAAGATTATATTAGAGATCTAAAATTAACTACTTAAAAGATTGGATTTTTTGTATGCTTCATTATTCCTTGTAATTTTGACAGGTAATATAATATATGTGATTCTTGGCAGTTTAGGACTGAGGTGCTGTGTAATATGTATAAACTGATTCTTGTTCAGTATGATATAAATGGCTGAATTCTCAATCTGCCTAGACTGCTCTAAAGCCCAGGCCGCATAGTTAGTGTTCCCTGCCTTGTCTTTGACAACCTGAAAGCATGTTGGATCCAAGTGCATCAGAACAGCACATTACTACTGATGTCTTTGACTATGCTTCAGCCAGAAAATCAGCGTGAAGAAAACAGGGATTGCATTTTACCTTCCTCCTGTGGAAAACATGTGGAGTTGGTATGTATTAATGATGATACATTTAAATCTATAGGTGAATACCTCAGCAGCTTGCGCAGCTTGCTGTCTCGCAGCAATGTGGCTGGAAAGGAAGTCACACAGACAGTATAGAAAGTTACTTCACATTTAGAGAGATTTCAATCCTGTGTCTGGAAAGAAAAAGGAAGTAGACTTGAAGGCTTAGCCTTATCAGTTCTGATATTTCATATGCATATAGGGCCCCAGATTGCCTCAAAATGATTTTATCTCCAATTAGCATACAGTTACTGTGAAAATATTAGAAAAACAAGCTGAAGGTAAGCCTGTTTTTATGTAATATTGTTTTCACAGTTAGAAATTATAGGCAAGACTGTTTGCAGTGGCAACAAAATCTAGTGATGCCTTCAAAACAATGGATAAGCTGGACTGAACAAACGCAAACTAAAAGATGGCCAGAAGACAGTAAGAAAAACAATATTAGAAAGTTATGTTTGAGATTTCCACATTAAAATCCTAACTAACCGATATGTACAATGCAAATGATATCAGAGGCAATAATAGGCCAAAAGAAGAAAAAAGAAACCAAGTTCTGATTTGTTGTTGCTACATGTCTTGAGAAACTAGACTAAAACCTGTCATACTAAAAAAAAATGGACTAGTTTCTTTCTAAGAAGGATCTCCTGCATAGGTTGTAGCAATGAGGTATGATGACAGAGGTTATTTCTCAATTTAAAGCATGTGTCTGTATGATATACAGACTTATACGTAGAATATACCTACACATAGAGAATATAAAAATTAGCCTCAATTTCAGGCTATGCCAAAAATTCAGATTAGTCCATTGAAGAAACAATTTCTTAAAAAATGTCATATCATCTGTGTCTCAGTTCAAAGGAGAACTAAGATATCTATGTTGGCCAATAAATAATCCCTCTCCTTTAAATTTAGAGAACAGAACTTTAATTAGGAAAAATATATATAAAGGAAGAGATAACAGTTCTTAACCACAACACATATGTATATATACAATAACAGTCTGTAACAAACCCCTCTANTGGTACGCTGGAACAAGTTTAAATTGATCCTTAGAAAGCAAGAAATTATTATTTCAGAGAACCTATTTGTCTACCAAGTTATTTTAAATTTCTATAAATATTTATGAAAATGAAAATCATCATAAAAATGAGGCAAACCATAACTTTTCAAAGGTTATGTCATGGTCTAGTGAGTCATTTTCCATATGCATTTGAGATGGATACATTCTCCATATTGTAAGATCATTGTGTAAGCTTAACATCTCATTAATTTGCTATTATCTTAAATGACATTAAAAGTATTACAGAAACCAACAATACTTGGTGAAATGGAAATTCAAAGTCCTAGTGGTGTATTGAAATTAATACAAGAAAAGCAGATTGCTTTTAAAATATTTAGCTAGACCTTTACACACTGAAATGATCACTCTGAAAAAAATTGTAGAGTTCTACATAGTATACTCTTTACAAGATTTACTCAAACAAGAATGAGAATAAATCACTCACATGAAACCTGATAGTCCATTATGTCATCACATATTACAACCTCACTGCACCGGCATGTAGGTAACATGTATTGTTTTGTGAACATATCTAGAGTTTAGTTATTAACTAAAAATATTGAGCTTGATATTAATAGTTTTAATAAACAAGAGAGCCAAATTTTCATTTTCTGTTCTTACTTATAAGTAGGTTCTATGTTCTGCAAGCTAAAAGAGTTTGCAGAAATATAGAGCTCCTATAAACTCCCATAAAACTAAAGAAACAGCTTAGAAGTAAGAAGGCGCTAATATTGAATTATTCGGACCATATCCTGGAGATGTTCTGAGAACTTAATTTGAATTTGTAGAGTGCCCAAGAGAATGGGACAAGCATCTCTCTGAAAACTGTAGGGTGAAAATGATATCATAAAAGTCTTATAAACTCAGCTGGAAATGGTTTCTTTCTTTGTACCCTCTAATGATGAGGTCATCACTAGAGAAAAAAACACATGTATATGTATTTGTTCTAGTACAGAGGAATACTAATAATGAGAAATATGAACAAAGAAAAAAGTAAATGGTTTGCAAGTGAAGTGAAAAGTTAGAGAAGAAAAGCTAGTGTCAATTTTAAAGCTGAGGCTTCTGATTTTGTAAAGCATGGGAGTACTTAACAAGAGAATATGAAGAGAATAGACACTGTAAGTGGCAGGGTACTGTGCATGAATATCCTGTATATAGCTACCTGTTACAGCTTTGCTGATGATTAGGTATTCAGTGCCAGTAGTGACTCAAATGCATATTTTGTGCTAGGTAATTCTGAAATTAAGCTGTAAATCTCAGTCCTTTCCCTGGCTGGCAGTCACGGGAGTTTTCTTCTCTTTTGCTGGAGTACATGAGACAGCAATTTTTATCTCTGGTATATCTTTCCTTAATCTCCTTTCAGACAGACTGCTTGCCTCAAATTGAGGCTAGAGTGATTCAGAGTTAAAAGAATGTGTATAATAGAGATGTGACATGTTTAAATCTACTCCTTAGGAATATAAAAGTCGATTAGGAGTATGGTCTCGCAGACAATGTAGAAAAGGGCTGTGAGGGAATTCATGTCTAGTAAATAATCCAGAACTATACCAAAATACAAAGTGTAGTTTAACAGTAAATATGGTGTAAAAAACCTGTGAAGATAAAAGTTTATTTGGGGTAGAATTTTTTTGCCTGGACATAGAAAGCACTGAAAATATTCTGGACTATATATATTCTGGAAATATTCTGCACTGAATAGATAAAACAAAAGTGTAAATCAGATTTAAAATATGACTTGGTGAAAAATATAAGGTATTCTACACAGCATACCCAAAATTTTCAAGTCCTGAGACAAAGAAAAGGGGGAAAAAAAGGCAAAACAGATTTGAGAAAATTATTTTTGGAAGCCACAGCCTTTTTATTTTTAAATAAATGCAATTATTTATTGGCTAAATTTTAACATTAAGATATTTGTTACAAACCAGAATGTATCTATAAAGACTGAAAAAGTAGCTTTCAGTGAAGAATGTGTTGTCAAAAGATGTATAGGCCTGGCTCATGAAAACGGTTACAGCACTTTGTTCTACTTACCTTTTGTTTTGTGAGGTAATCCTCAAATCTTCCCTAACTTTAGAAGACAGCGACAGCTTTAAAATGTTACTGTGCTTGTGAAGAGTCAGAAAGACATAGTGATGCAGAGAGCAAAGCTTCTTTCCACCTCTCCCACCCCTAACTGTCGGATTCTTCTCAGGCTGACTACACCGCCCCTAACTTTAGGAGAAGCAATCTGCCTCTGTGCTGTCTAAATGTGTCCCTACAGTGAAGTGGTTCTGCAGTTGGCTTCACTACCTCTCAGTATTGATACTGAAGGACAACACGAGTCCAGTAGAGGTTCACAGCATTTTTGTTGGAAGAAAATGGGGCATCTGGAGTGTGATCTTGCTCTCTGCATGCGCCTAAGAGCAGAAAAGGGAGAAGGACAGGGACTTGAACTGTAGCTGAATAAGTGTGGCTATATGGAAACTTCACTGTCTACACTTCATGTTTACAATCTCCACCTTTCTGTGGCTATTTAGAAAAAACAGATTAATTAATTAGTATTACTTCAAAGGACTTAAATGTTATGCAATAAAGATTCAGAACTAGTGATGACTTCAAAAAGCTTTTTCCCAAATATAAGAAAATAAGAACTATTCAAAGATTCCCTGAGGCTGGCTGCAAAAGTAAGTTTGGCAGGCTGAAGGAAAATTCAGAGAGCAGCCTTTTCTGCAACTGCCAATAGAAATTAAACTGCTGATACACTGAAGAACTTTCTTGGTGAGCCTACTTTTTTCTACTCTTTTATTTTTTTTTTCATTAACCCTTTATAATGAAAAGAATTTTCCCTGATACTGTATGAATAGACAAAATGGCAAACAGTCAAAACTCATATATCTGTGAGACAACTAACATTTCAGACAGGTGAGATGAACTCCATTTTTGGTAAAATAACAGTTGCACCAAAATACATTCATTTAGGCTGAGGAAAAGTATTGGCTAGCTGCATCAAAGATGGGGTAAATCTCTTCACAGTAAAATCCTCAGGATTCCACTGAAGACAGTGATCCCTGATATTCCTATATATGAGGCTGGGGATTGGGGTGCATAAGACAGTGTTAACTGTGATAAAATAAAAAGTGAAAACAGAGATACAAATTAGTATCTTCAGAGAAATGCAAAGACTACTTTTCTTGAAGTACATTCAATATGATTTAGATTTTGAGTATTGCTCTCTTCTCCATAACTTCTGCATCTTGAACTTCACAACTGAATGAAGCACTTCTGAATGCACAGACTAAATGTTAGCTCAATCACAGGTTCTGGCAATTGATATAGTACTCATTGAATTAGACTCTGGGGCTTGTGACAAATGGAAGAGCATGTTATTTGAACAGATTACTCTTCTCTTAAATCTACAGTTCTGTTATATAGCCAGTGGTTGAAAAGTATCTCAACGCATAAAAACAAGACTCATACATATTTATGTATAGAAACCTCTTTAAATAACAATATCTTTTAGTTGTTTAGGGATCCAATGAAGGCACACAGGGAATCAGGAAAGATTCCTTTTATCAAATACAGAAGTTCATACTGTACAGATCTCTATACCTGCATTTCTGTAGGCACATAATCATAAACTTTCAGTGTGCCTACAAAGCTTTATATCTGGAAAAAGGGCTTGGTTATTTATTTTTTTTTGGTATAAAGATTTCTGACCATTAGAAATTTTAGACTGTACATTCATCCTGGTAGCATTGCTTTCTGTTCCTAATTAACCTTGATTTTGGGGAGAGTTTTGAAATCCTGTTAGACATCAGTCTTCACTTTTAGACATTAAAATACTCCTTTAGAGCTTAAGGGCTTACTAGAGTTGCAGTACTAAATGAAGCAATGTGTATTTGCATTAAATAAATGCACTTGCGAGTCTTAATTTCAAGTTTCTATAATGGAATATTCTCTTATTTAGTCAAGTGTTGAAAGCATAAATTCAAGTTTATGAGACAGAGTTTTATTATTATCACTACTTTTGCATAAGGAATTAAACATGAAACAACAGGTTGACTTGCTGAGAAAATAACCTGAACTGAGAAATTCAAAGTCCCCAGACTATTTGATCACACTGGTGTATTGTGGGAAACAGTACCAGGTCTGTGGATTTCTTGACAGAGCAAGAAGAATTTGACCTTGGCCAGACTGCTGTGTACCCGTAAAGATAAACAGCTTGCAGAGACTGAGAGAACTCAGCAGAACCAGAAGATAAGCAACTTGGACAAGTTTGTACAGAGACAGTAGTTTTGTAACTGTGGCCGATAGGTGATTTTGGTGCACGTACACTTAGGAAATATATAAAAGTAGCTGTGTGAAAAAATAAAAGAAGTTAAGAGGTTAAGAAGTTTTCACTTTTATCTATTCGGGATCTTCACCTGCTTTTTATTAAGTCCATCCCAACAACAACGACAGTATATTTGCAAAGGAACAAGAATTGCTAGCATAAACATGACAGAACTCTAGAATAGAACTGTAAAATTTTCATCCAATACACTGATTTAAATACTCATAAATCAAGTAGAAATTAGAACACATTTTTCATTATTATATTTCTTAAAAACATCTATACATGCTATGTTTTAGAAAATATTCTTCTTCTTCCTTGCTTTTTCCTTCTGTTAGAACTCTTATCAGTGCATCATCAGAAGAGGATCCACCACACTGCTTCTAAGGAGGGTAGAATGCATGAAAGGCAACCATGAACTTGTGCCTGTGGTACCACTACTTGGCGGTTTGGCCTTGAGGAAATGTTCCAAAAAAGAGCAAGGCAATTTGATGTAGTAACTGATGAAGCATTCTTCTCTCTCCATCTATATGTAGATGTTCAGATATATGCAGTGCTAGGAGGCAACAGTTTATTAAGAGATACTGGGAAAATGAAACTGCCTTAGCATTGTAGTACTGGAAATCATAATAATGCATTCTTTGAAAGATTAGACACTGCTACTATGAAGTAAATGTGCTCCAGGATAGATAAAAATAAATACCTCTAATTTCTTTTCTATCTTTGGCTTCTTTTCAGCTAATCCTGAGTCGAGCTGTTATGACTAGACATGTTTGCCTGCACCACTGGCTTAGCCATTATGAGTACTTTTCAAGAATACTCATGCAATTTCCAGCACAGTCTCTGCAAAGGTATGCAGTTGATGGCTAATGACCTGTGTTTTGGTTGGTCTGTAGGTCTTCATATGGAGGATATTTGCTCTCTGATAAACTGAATTTAGAACCTGTGCTGCCAAGTTTAATTCTCCATCCACAGATGGGAATAATACAGTTGAACAAATGCATGCTGGATCTCATGCTGCCATGCAGTCTGACTACTGCATTACTGTCTACTGACTACTGCACAGACTGCAAGCATTTTAATTCTTCCCATGTGTCACTTAGAAACTGCCATAGGGACCAATTTTCATGGGTTGTATGTGCTTTTGAAGAGATATTAATATACCATAAATTGTACATGTGATTTGACGAGCACAGTGACTTGCAGCTTCCTCCTACACAAGTTTAGTCCATGTTATTAACTAATACAATGAGTATGTGTCATGGAGTAATGGGCCTAAGGCTGACACAAGGCTTTCAATAACCTCAGCAAAACAGAGAGCATTGCAAGGCGTACACACACATTCCTCAGCAAGAACTAAATACTGCAATTTCCAGTGGAGTAACTCTTGTGGTTAATAGTACCAATAGACTATTTTAGAGCACTCTATGCCCTGCAACGTGTGAAACAACTCTTTCCTGATATCTCTCCTGCTCAAACATTTTGCTAACTTACTAATATTTGTAGCCTGAGGCGCCCAGTCTAGTCCTTTCTAGAATCAGGCACAGCTGCCACATCTGTTCCTGTCCAGCCATTCTTCTAATGCTTAGACAACAGACTACAACAATATCTTCTCTAGCTTATCTCCTAAGGACACCATACTAGCCTAAAGCTCTCCAATGCCAACTCATTTTCCTTTCTTGGTTTTGCAGTGCTGACAGCACTCTGCAGTGAAATGTCTTCAAAGGCACCACAACTCTTTGTCTTGGGAATAATTCTATTCCCAGTGAAAAATGGCAGTCCACACAATCTTCTGGTTGTGTTTTTTTTCCCCAGAAGTGTGAAATGAGGGAGGGACAGGGAAGGTCCCAGTAGAATGTTCAAAGAGTGAGGGTAGGGAGCACATACAGTGGTGTTGAAAAACTGGTTGCAGAGCTGATTAGACAAAAAAAAAAAAAAAAAGAGGTGAGCAGAAAAAGAAAGGGATTTCTATTATTATGTAATTTGCTGTAAACGTAAAAAAATAATTCAGATTTTATGTGCAGTTTTTTCTTGATCAACTGATTGCTAATATTCAGAATACTGGATTAATATTGGCAGGTTGGAACTGCCATATTTTCTTAAACAGTTCAAGTTTCCAGTGAGATTTACTTCTTCCAAGGAGTAAACTGAAGCTTGACTGTGCTTCTAAATATTACTTTCCCTCTGTTACAAAAGAAAATTTTAAAGCAAGTGGTATTTACTAATGTTTTGCCTAAAAATGAAAATGTGTGGCAACTTTTATTTTGTGACATGACTTGAAAATGAAAAATAACTGTACGTTAAGGAGCATAATTGCATAATTATGATAGCTCACAGGTCACATTTTACGGTGTCAGTTGAGAGCTAAAGAAGTTCATGTTTTCTAAAGGAAAAAAAGTTGAAGAAAAAGAGTATGTTTCTTTTCCTTTTTGTTTATACAACTTTTCTGTCTTTCACATAAAATCTGTATTTCCCAGTGTGTTTTGTATTTTTGCACTATGAGAGAAAAAACATTTACATTTAATAGAGGTTGTCAAATTTATTTTTCTATTGAAAAGATAAACTTTTTAGAGAAGAAAAAAACCAAACTCATGAAGGTTTCAACAGAGTCCAATGGGTTTTTCACTGATATCCTACATAGTTTATATTAAATTTCCTCCAAAACAGACCTTTATTTATTTATTTATTCAAATCAATGCTAAAGTCAGTTCAAATTTTGTCCTGAAAACCTTTTTAGCCAAATATTTTTATTTAATATGTACCTAGTATAGCTATTTGTCTCAAAACTCATATGTTTTTAGTTAATTTTGCATCCTCAAATCACAGTTGATTTGGATTTCACAGAGATATTCTCATAACTAATTCAGGACACGTGAAAAATACCTTTGACAGGGAGCCCAATAACATGTATTTTAAATTGTAAAGATGTCAGTAGTTAATACTTTTTTTTTTCACTAGGAGCATTTGCTAGAAGCCAAAATTATAGCTTATTCCCATAGTGCCCCACAATATGAAGGTCAAGCAGCAAGTTTTTAAGACTTCGATTTTTCTAAAGGCTGTTAACAGTTATACTCAGATATACTCAGATATCATGTTGCTGGGTACCTATGGATACCATGAAAGAATCAGGGAAAGTTATACCAATAGTTTCAACAAAGAAAACAAAAAGAACCACAGCAAAATTATCAGAAGAGCAGAACTGCAGGATTTCTTATATGAGTAGAGAAAGATTAATACAGTAAACACAGGGATTCATTTGGATAGAAGCAATGCAATTACCAGGTCAAGATACTTTCTTTTGTCTCCCCTAAATAAAATTACATTTAAGAACCTGTGAATTGTCCTAGGAACACAGTGCAAGCACAAAGTTTTAATATTTATGTGTTTTTCCTTATAAAAATCCATGAACAAAGGACTTCACCGCTCTAAAGGTTACACAGAATTTCAACAATAGGTTTAATTGATCTGAATAGCTTTTTGGCATGTTGATTTATGCTATAAGAGTGGCCAAGGGCTTTAACAATTTAAACATGACAATGGGATAGAGAAAGCATGCTGAGCAAAATGCATTTCAAGATCTAAGGACTTAAAATGTCTGAATTAAACTAAACTGACATGTATTCGTTCTTAGCAAATTTACTATAATTATATCTGGAAAGTGTGAAACAAGGCCGAGATCACCTGCCAGCTGATCTGAAGGGGATATTGGTTCCCATTATAGGAACTACACTTCAAGCTGTTGGCCACATACCTAGACATTAAGTAGATGGTGTAATACCTCAGCGACTATAAAAGCATTTCAGAACTAAGGCAACTTTACCCTTGACCAATCTTTGCTGAAAATACAGATGGAAATATATATAAAAGCATAATAACAAAAAAAAACCGAAACAAAATCACCCAAAGTAACATTAAAAAAAATTTGAATTGATCTACAATCAGTACAATAAGATGGTGCAATCATGCACTAGTCGTTCTTGTTCGTATGTTTCTAGAGTGAAGTCAATCATCTGAATATCTGCAGTCTCAGAATTTTTAGAGAAGGATGATGGTTTAATGAGTAAATAGAAATGGCTATAAAATCAAGTATTTTGTATTTTAACAAGCATTTTATTGTCCTCTGACTTAAATAATCTGTGAAGTTCAGTAAAGCTCAAATCTGGCTCATCCAGGGAGCTATTTCTCTTCATAGTCTTATCCATGTCCTTTCTTAACATTCTCCAGCATCGGTGTTGTTTTTTTTTTCAGAGAAATTTGGTGATCTCCAATTTTTTTTTCCCTGCGGCATCTTCAACACGTACTCCATAAGGATTTCAGATCTGGTGTAACAAGATGTTTCCCTCCTGTGTTCTGGTGCACTGGGACCTGCTAACATTTAAAACCCAGAGACCAATTCAAGATACTGTGTGATACCCTCTTCATCTCTTCAGGAAAGGGACTGGAATTCCTGAGGTTTCTCAATACAACTTATGTTTGTTTTTTTTTTTAATTCTATATGAAGCAGGGGTGAATCAAAGCTGAATGAACTATATGATAATCTGTGGCATACTACCTACACATGGATAATTTCTCTTGTCTTTACTCCTCTTCCTATGATCCTGGCTATTTCAATGGAAACAGAGATCTCTTGGCATTTAACAGGCTTGATTTATTTCTCTATAATGCATGCAGTTCTACATCTAAATTGCTTCAGTTTTGAGTATGGAAGATATCAATTGCTGAGAGTTTGCATATGATGCAGGATTTGGCAGCAAGGGCATGGAAAAAGATCCTTATGTTTGACATTTCCAATATTAGACACCTAAATCCTAGTTAGACTCTGAAGTTTATGGTCTGTTTGTTGAGCAGCTGATGTTTTAGATGACATCAATTGAAACTGTGGGTGAAAAAGTGCTTGAGATACTGGAATCCCTAAAAGTAGAGGGGAAAAAATAAGGAGTAAATGAAGGTGCATTTTTAACTAGTATAAACCATTGTGGTTAGGATTAGCAAAAAGACAAAAAAAATTGGATTTTGGTTTTTTTTTAATAAATAGTTGGATTTTCAGTTTAACTAAGGATGCATTTCTTCCGACTTTCACTAGGCAAGCCTGGTTGACAGGCCACATCTATTAGGTTAGCCTGTTATATGAGGGAAGACTTTGGTACTGTGCCTCCAATAAGTGAGATAAAGTTTTATGATTGGGTGGTGATATAAAAACAAATTCCATTTCCCCACAACTTACTGCATGAGTCTTGGCAAGACTAGAAACAGATGCACTCTCAAAATTAAAAGTATCAGTACTAAAATATCACTATGGAATCTCCTAGCTATTTCATTTTCTCTGATTTCATAGACTTTTTTTTTTAATTGTTGTCTTTAGGTGTTGCATCCCTCACAATGGCCACAACCTAACATTTATACAATTAATGATTTCCTCTTAACCAGTAAGGAAACCACAAAAGATCTTCTTGGAGCCTACTGTGTGGTTTGCGTGCTGCTTGGTCAGGGATCTCAACCAGGATCTCCCTTCCAGGAGAGCCCCATTTCCCAGAAGATATTCCAACTAGTACTTATCGTAAGTCAGTATCCTGCAGACTTGGAAGGCTTTGTTCTTTGCACTAAGTATTTGATTTCATTTACTTATGTATGCAAACTGACATTTTGGTTCAAGATGAACATGAGTCACATATCTCTCCTTTCTGATCATGTGTCAAACTTACTCTAAACAACTTTCCTGGGAACCTGCTATTGGCCAGTGTCAGCGAACATGTGGGTGCATGGGAGTAGATGGGAATCGATTTGGTTGCCCTTATTCTCTTGGCTGGCAAAGTGACTGAGAAGAGGTTGCACAAATTCATTAGGGGAAGTATGAGCATTTCTGCAGGAAACAACAAATCCAATGAGGCTTTCCTACAATCTCCCTTACAAGCTCATTTACATAGATAAGAAGCTCCAGTTTATATCATTGCCTCTTGGTCAGGTATTTAGGCAACTAACCTGATGGATCCAAGTTGGATTATAACAGCTCCCTTTAGACATTTCAGAGTACCGCAAGTGCCACACCAGAGAAATCCAGCAAAGCTGAATGGCCAATATGTTGTTATTTGGACTTGGAATGCAGCCCTCACCATGCATTTTTTTATTTCTACTTCCTCTATATTATCTACATTATATAACTTCTAGATCCATTGTTAACATATTTTCTAATACTCTTAAAGTATATCTACATATGTATCTGCATACGTAGTTTTTTCTTCCTTTGAACATATGACATATGTATTATTTAGAGAATTTTTTTTTCCGTTTTGTTCTTTAGCAATTATCATATACCATTTTTCTACTTTATGTTTCTGAATTGCAACAAGATCTGGAAAGTACTTCACCCTATGATGCACTTTCAAAACAATTTTGCTGCTTTGAATGTAAATGCAACGTGCAAGGAGCACTGACATAGCTGTTCTGCAGCTTGCAAACCTTTAAGAAGGTGCAAATGAGTTCTCTTCATCCTAAGAACTTACACTTGGTGGAGATCTCTCCTCACAGCCAACCTGAGTGAGATGGAGCAGCATCCTTCCAAATTGAGACAAATGCTTGTATCGAGTTATTGAGAGTAAGTTCTGCTGCAGGACCCACTGATAAGCAAATGTAAAAGTATGAACCAATGGGTTTGGGGAATCGAAGTCTGCTAAAGACAAGTCCTTTAACTCTTGAGAAAAATTGGTTTCAGTCCTTTTTTTCTATATTATAGGAATCAAATGTATGCATAGATCAGGGGTAAAAGTTAGCAATGTGAGAAAATCCTGAAATTGGAAGTTATTTACAGTGAACTCTTTTAAATTAAAAACCAGTTGTATGTTTCTGATATGTGTTAGAAATATGTATATTTTCGTGATTTTTCTTAATTTGCTAATATTGAAAAATGAAAAAAAAATTGCCTTGAGTACTTAATTCCAAATAAAGAAGATAAATATCCTGAATTTTAAAAGTCCTTACTTATATTTGACAACCAACTCTAACTTAGTTTTAATGTGTTTTTTAAAATGTGTTATTTCTTTTATACTGTCATGTTCCAAAATCCCTTCCTATTTCTTCACCTCTTTTCCCTTTTCTTCATTCATCTGTTATTTGCTATTTCTTTACTGTTTGTTTCCCTCTAATATCTCCTTTGTTATTATTTTGGTGCCTATTGCTCATTCTCCCTTTTCTCTAGATGTGGCTTTCTTTTGTTTTCAAAAGAAAGCCACAGAATAGCTGCCCCTCCCTTAACACACACACACACACAGAGTCACACTCAAATCCGTTGGGTGCTAAGCTTGCTGCAGCTCCTCCACTGCTGCTCTTCTTTGTCTAATAGAATATTGGCTTTTTTTTTTCCCTACTCAGCTCCCTGTACAGAAATCAATGTTCTGCTACGCTGACTGGAGTGACAGTAATGCAGGAGATGCCAGTCCAACAGCTTGATGCACAAAGAACTGTTCTCCAAAAATTCCTCTCTGCTAGAAGACAAGGAGGAGGAGTCACACTTTGTTTCCTCCATGGACAGAGCAGCAATTCTGTTTTTGTCATGGCTCCTCTGCTCATAGCCCCCTACTTGCTCATCTCCAAATCCAGAAGTGAATAGCTTAGGTTACAGGTTACTAGTTCAAAGAAAGGATTTTAAAACTGTTCCTCTTGTATTGTATCATAATCTGATACACGAGCCCAAAACATGAATGCTCCTATTCTCTTAAAGGCAAAGAGATGATATTACTTGGGGTAATGAAATCCTTTTGGGGGATTAGTGTTTTTTCCCCTGAGATTAGGAGCCATTAAAAAAAAAAATAATTCTTGAATCCTTAACAGTATTTCCCTGACTTAATCTCATCTGGTGGCTGTTGGGATTTACAATGTCTACTAATGCCAGTCACTTCTGGTTACGCCATGCAATAGGATATACTGTAAAACAACTCATGCATTCCAGTGCTAGAAATTACACTCCACTGCTAGAAAAGGTAGGTGACAATGAACTTTGTTTCCAGCTAGTCAGACCCGAGAGATGATAGAGGTTCAAGATGTTTCCATTGAATTCAACATATTTGTTTTCACAAATTATCCACCAGGAGTTCCTGTCATTTTTTTCTCACCTATCCTTAGTCAAAATCTGATTTTTTTCCCCCCTGTGAAAAAAAGAGTAAAATCTGTTTTCTAGGTTATTTGTATGGGCATTGTTGATAATGAAAATCTGAGGCTCTTTTCATTCATTTTTCATGCTGAAGTATCCTTAGTTTTGTTTCTTGATGGAGTGAATGTAACTACTGGGCTCAGACTCGATTCTCGGGTGTGTAGGTGAAATTGCATTGAGGAGACCAGTCAGGAACTTGTTTAAACAATCACAGGATCTGATCTGCAGAATGAGGTTTATCAGAGCCTAGTGGATTTTCAAATACCTTCTGTTAGAAAATTGGCTGCATATTGTGTAGGGATGGGTAAAGGATGATTTTGTTTTGCTTACTGAAGTGGTTCAACTAAACCTATGCAAGGCTACTGCTTCACACTTGGCTGTTTCTTCCAGGTTTTTGACAAATATATTTGATTTGACAAAATGAAAGACAGAGGATAAAGTAGGCAGTGTTAGAGGCTTACTGGCAAATCATTTAAGGCACAGGAAGGTTAGACAGCTACCTGTGCTACGTTTTTGCTAATGTGACCCACTGAACTACTTCAAAGTGATCTGTTACATGGAAATTTGATCTGAAAATATTTAGCAGTGGTTCACATTTTTCTTGGAACTATACTGTTGTAAAAGTACTTCACCACGAACATGTACAGAACTCTACTTGTACTTGGTAAATTAAGGATGATTTTAGTTGCTTTCAGCATTATTCTATATTGTTTCTGAATGAAAATGTTAGCTTGAATATTTTGGAGATTCTTTTCACAATCCTATTTTCCTTGTGTTTGAAAAACACTTATTGTAACAATGCTGAGCAATGGAAGCACTTTTCATTTTCAAAGCAATAATTTGGCACAGCTTTCATCCTTCATTCAATTACAGCTTGCTTTGAATTTGGTGAGGTCAGATAGTATCCCAGTTAGGTGTTATGACTCAGATAATTTCCTACTCATAATTTTTACAATTACTGAAGTAACACTAAGAACTTTTGACAAATGAGGTACATTTCATTTGGTCTGTTTAGCAGAGAGGGAAAGCAAGTCATGACAAAAAGAAATAACTTCATAGCAAGTGGCAAAATCAGTCATTAGACACCGTGAAGCTTGAAATTGTAAGCCTTTTGGTATGGGAGGAGCAAAAATGGAAAGGATTTCAGCTCCCTTGTACAAGTATGTTTTTCATCTTGCTTGAAGTGAGGAGGTACCACAAAGTGATGTACCCTGATTTGGTATAGGTGACATAAGCATGAACCTGGACTTTCTGAATTCTGATGGGAGCCCTTTCTTATTTTCTTCTCACACAGATGAGCATGCTTTCCATATGCATAGAAAAACTGCAGTGGATTACACAAGGAACATGTATCCCAGGTACTGTGTCTCATACATTAAACCTACACGAGTCTGCCCCTGTCATACAAAGGCCTTCAGGTTCCAGATAGAAATGAGCCTAACTAAACCCAGGATCCAAACCCTGTTTTCCCGCCCGACTACAGCCCCCGCCCCGGCAGGCACAGCGCTGCCGTCGGGAGGGCACGGTGAGGCATCGGGAACTCATCGACGGACAAAGGGTGCAAGCTGCACTGCGACAACCCTGTGTGCTGGGGGTTATTAACCTCTAAGCGGGACCTGGCTCCAATGCTCGGAGCGTACGCCTGGCTGTAGCGCCGCAGCGCCCGGGCCAGCCGTGTCCCGGCCGGGGGGTGGCACGGTCCCAGGCACGACCCCGGTCACGGTCCCAGCTACGGCCCNNCGCTGTCCCTGCCCGTGCCGCTGTCCCTTGGCCGTGCCGCTGTCCCCTGGCCGTACCGCTGTCCCTGCCCGTGTCGCTGTCCCTGCCCGTGTCGCTGTCCCTGCCCGTGCCGCTGTCCCTTGGCCGTGCCGCTGTCCCCTGGCCGTACCGCTGTCCCTGCCCGTGTCGCTGTCCCTGCCCGTGCCGCTGTCCCTGCCCGTGTCGCTGTCCCTGCCCGTGCCGCGTTCCCCCGCGCGATGGCAGCAGCACTGTGAGCGGTGCCGCCGGCAGCAGGGGCAGGGCGGGGCGCGGTGCGGAGCGGCGGTGTCGCGGTCCTGGCCAGGGACAAGGCGCCTGGCTCTGCCCGGCTCCGCGGGGCTGGCTGCCGCATTCTGCGGAAATGTGACCCCAATGTACCTCGGCATGTCCCCGTCGGGCACAGGTTTGCTGCTGCAGTTCCCATCTAAGGCGGAAAGGGCAGAGGGACGGGTTCAGCTATTCCGAAATTGACCCATTCCCAGACGGAATTTGTCGATCTTTGTCCAAACTGGGAACTGGGAATGGAAGGCAGGAGCGCAGCGCCTTGCAAGGTGGTGATCTTACGTTTGTAAGTGCAAGTTAGCTTGAGAGACACGTATGGCTTTTCTGACCTGTTCAGCGTCTCTAGGCTTTTACTTACCTGAGGCACTTTCAGAGCTCCAGCTAGGAACCGAGGAGCCTGAAGTACATCTACCCGTGATAATTTCCCAGTTACTCTGCAGCTTCTCTTGAAATCAGAAGTGCATGGATATTTCTAAAAAATGTGATCTATTATTTCTCGAGTTTTTTTCCTCCTCAAGTTTGCAAGACCAAAGGTATTTTTACTGGGTGGATGTACAGGGCTTTCATGATAGTGAAGTAATTTATGAAGATGGAACTGAAGTCTTTTATACCAGTCTTGAAGGGTGCGGTCTTTTGCTGGAATACAGTTTTATGATGTGCTATAAAATACTCTATAACCTATTTGATAGAGTGGCAAAATAAATTTTCTTCAGCATCACCTTTATGTTGCCACAACGTACGATTTTGTGTATTGTCTGACTCCTTATGCTTCACGTTCAGTGAGGGACTACTCCTTTCGCAGAGCTCTACTATACCCATAACAGATATTTCCAGCATGGCTGGGGCAACAAGTTGCAAATAGTAAACTATTATTGTTATTTGTAAAGTGCAGGCTTAGAAATCATCAAGGAAGCTAAATATCCTGCACAAACTCCCTGTGCTTGTCTAAAAGTAATTTCCATGAAGAAAATTGGATGTCTGAGAAAAAAAAATGTTATAGGGATGTACAAATAAGCTTTTGCCTAGAAATTTGATTTCAAAACTCTAATTTTAAAATAAAGTTCAAAACATTAGGAAAAAAAGCTTGGCACAGGCAGCAGTTGCACAATGGATTCAGCAAACCCAAATATTTTTTTTGAGTTTTTTTTGGTTTTTTTCACCAAAAACCTGAAGTTGGGGTATTCAACTTATCATTAAAGAGACTGACCACTGTGGAAGCATTGTAGAGGGAAGTAGTGAATAGTTCTGCTTTTTTTGTCTCTGACTACATCTGTTTTTTTTTAATATAATCACTAATGAAAAGTTTGGAACCAGGGCAGGCATACCAGACCCACCAATCTCTTGTTATTATTTTAATACGACCAATGAATAATGGAGAGGCTTCTGCTAAATTAATAACTCTGAGAAAGGAAGAAAATTTATTTCTACAGCTTCTTGGTTTGTATATTCCATTCAGAAATATGTAATCCATGTTTAAGTCCATTTGTGAAGATATTTGAATTTCTTTTGCTGTCATCCCAAGAGAGACTCTAAGACATCAGACTCTTATTTAGAGGGAGGTCAGAATCCTTAGCTCTTCTCTGACTTTTGTCCAAAACGTAAACTTGGGTTTTTTACAGCTATTTCACAGATTCAAAATTACTTTACAAAATTTTGAGGCAATCACAGGAGTGACACAATATTAAATATCGCATAGAAAGTGACTGGCAGATTCAAGACTTCAGCCTACAGTTCCCTAATACATGTCTCTAGTACACAGGACTTGCATAGCTAGTAGATAAATTCTGAAGCTTCAGATTTACTCCCAGTTGTGCCACTGGTGCTGTAATACATTATGCCTTTTATTCTGTTCTTTTATCCTCTATGTGCCTCAGTATTTCCGTTGGAAAAGTGAATATAATGCTTCTGTCCCCCATTTCCATTATTTTGTCTACTAATAAATGAAGAGAGTATTTGTTACTATGAATCATTACTGATGAGTTATTTAAGCAGTCTCCTAAGTAGGGGTATCTTCAACCAGAATGAAGGCAAATTTTGACTCCTTCCCTAAATGAATACAACTATTCAGCATGAGAGTGGCAGGAGATACAGAAATTAGACTTTGCCTTTTTTTCCTTGCTATTATAAATCCAAAGACATTAATGATCTTGGTACAGCATGTCTTACTGATAATTACTGACTGAATAAAAACACTTCCCCAAAAGAGACAGTGATTAATTTTCAGTAAAATTCACTAGTGATCAATCAATCTAACAAAATCATTCAGTAGTGTTGTGGAAGAATTTGAAAAGACACATGATTCTGAAAGCTTTTTTAAGAAGTAACGGACTTTTGAAGAATCCATTGAGTAGCATATACTGTTTAATGCAAATATATACCTGAAGTGACATTATGTTTATCATCTTTCCTATATGTAATGAGAAGGTAATATAATATTTTTGCTCTCAAGCTGAATAGAATATGGGACAAGAGCATCTGTGACTACACAATAAACAATGGAGGAAAGCAGTGAGCTTTGTGGTATTGCCTGAAGTGTAATCATGGAAAGATAGGTATCATGGTTTTATCTTTTCATGAATAACACAATGACACTTTCCATTTCTGCTCTAAATTGGCCTTGCCTGAACATCCTAAAGTTGGCCTTCTGCTTGACAATGAAATGTTCTCTGTGGATAAAGCTTCATGCCACTAATAATCTTAGAAATCTGATTGGGCTTCTGAAGGTTCAGAATTCACTGAAGAATACATGGCTGGAACTAACCAATATGCTGGTGAGGTCTGTGTTTGTGCTGATTACAGTTCAGTATGTTAAAATATGGACAAATATTCATACATATATTAATATCAGTTGTTCAGTTATTGATTTAGCACTCTCTTTGAAATAAAATCAGCTTTGATTGTATGGGAAGCATAACATTAGGTTTCAGCCATGATACCCTGTAGAAGATCATTGCATAAAACTAACAACATGGCCAATACAGGGTCAAAAGATCTGAGTAACAGATATGTTTAAATTCATCAATATTCAATTTTTGCAAGCTTGAAGTATGATGAATGTACCATCATAGAAAATACTATATTTTGTAGTGTTTTATCTCTTCAGAAGAGCAACAATTAAAAAGCAAAGGTGAAACATTTGTGCATGTGGATGGAGCATAAGATTCTTTTATAAAGTAAGCTATAAAAACGATGTCTCTCTAGTCTAAATGCCTATTTCTCTTAAGGTTGGTTGTAATCCCAGGCTTCATATATCACCTACAAAGGTCTTTGTTACAGGAAAACCTTTCCATTCTCTACTCTTCAAAGCAATCTATTAAAGCCTATCTTTTTAGCCTGCCAAGCACTGCAAGGGGTTATGTGGATGTATGAATTGTACTTTGTAGTAGCAGAACTGAGCTTTTGAAGGCAATGGGGTTTGACAAGCTGCAAAGGTGGCCTTAACACTAACTGTGCAAAAAACTACTGTGTGCTGGTTTATTTCAAATTTATTATTTTGAATGTGCCCCAAGTATATGGGTCCTGCTTCAGAGCAGAGCTGCAAACTGTGGCTAAATTCAGTGACATTAACTATTGCTCATGAGATAAGGAGGATTCTGAGCCAGTCTTAAGGTGTAGTGTGATGTCAAGGCCATCCGAAGTTTGAACTTGTTCAGTATCACTTTTGTGTGCTGTGGAGTTGAAAGGCAGAACAGTATCTGCTGTTACATGAAGGAGCTTTGGTTTGCCAGTAAATCTTGAAGGAATACCAATTTTAGTCCTTTGAGCAGCAGAATTCTTTTGAACTCCTGTTGGATATAGGGATCACAGGGATCAATCAGAGTACTGCAGGCAGGATGTGTTCATCCTGTAGCAGCAGCTTTGGCACCAAAAGAGGATTGTTAGAGACTATTTTCCTTTTAGCAGCAGGAATAAGTACTGTAAAGAAGCAGGACTCAATGAGATTGCATGATGCATAAACAGTGTGTAATCTTCTGAATGTGCGGGGAATTATATACGAATGAGAAACAAGAACAAAAATCCAGTTGCTGCTGCATATGCCTTGTGCTAAATATCCAAGTTTGAATTGTCAGTCAGGAATGCCTTTGTCTTCAGATAGGAACTCTGAAACCATTCTAGCTCCTCCTTTGGGATTTAACAGAGAATTCCAGAAAGTAAATGGATCCGTATTCAATGGTTTCAGCTTCACAGGTCTGTGTTTTGCAAATCAGATAAAATGCATTCCTTTTTACATTAAAAGAATAGTCTGAGGGGAAAAAGTAGTTATTAAATAGGTTTCTATAAACAAACATGGAATAAAACCTAGGACTTCAGTAACTAGAAGCCAGAAGGGAAAGAGAATAAAAAGGACAACTTAAAACAATCTGATATGCACTTTCCTGAAAATTACACTATAGAAAACCAAATGGCATGCAAACAGAAAATGAAAAGAAGTAAGATCTCTTGCAAACATTAGGTTATAACAATATTCTCTTTTTTTTCTCCTTTCTCAAGAAGAATTCATGTATATACAGAAACAAAACAGAGACATGTTTAAAAATATCAAGAATAGTATACATTTATTTTTTCTACCTTTTTAATTTTTATTTTCACAGAGACACTTTAGGTGAAATATTCAAACACTATAATAAAAACATAGATTAAAAGGTGTCTGCACACAGGTACACATGCATGCACATATATGCATAATTCTGTATTCTATCTTGGGTTGAAAATTTAATTCTTTTGTGGAAATACTTTAAACATAGAAACAGAAAGACCAATAGCAGAAGGGTTTTGACAAACATAATACCTGCAGCTGCATTTCTGTTTCTATGAGAGATTTGATTTGACATCCGCTCATGTTAGCATTTGGAAGAGAATAAGGCTTGGCATATGCTACTATGTATTTTCCTCCTACAGAGGACAGAAGTGGCAGGCACCCTGCAATACCTTTTAAACTGTTCATTTATTGCACAAATTAAAAGGGAAATATTTAAACATTCTTCAGAGGTTAATTTATAACACTTAGTTTCTCTTTTTAAAGGCACATTTGTTTCCTATTGCTTGAAATCTATAAAAATACAAACCACAAGAGACCAGTAAACGTTTCTAATTTCTTTAAAAAGGCTGAAAGCTTTCTTAAAGAACCAACTTTACCCAGTACCTGAAAAAGTACATCATATCTCTATTCCTTTTCCTTTTCAGGAAAGCAGACATGGAACTTCTTCATCATCCTATTAAGAGATGAACTTCAGCATGCATGAATTGGGGAAAATAGAAGTTTTATTTCAGTTATTACCCCCAAATATATCAGATGCTGATGCCACTGAGTGTAGAGGCTGTTGAGTCTATGCACACATATTATTTATAAAGATGCTGTCATTGACATCTAGCAATATCTAGCAAGACTTAGCAACTGAAGCTGGACAACATAAAGTAAGATGGGTTTTTGTAACAGTGAGGGACAATTATTTGTCAGCTACGCAGAGGTCCTTGTCAAGCTCCAAATCAAGTTTGCTTATCCCCTGAAATAATGCTTTCTAGCTCAGCAAGAGATTTTAGGGCTTAGTACAGGATTGCTGTAGGGATTCCAGTGCTCTTTTTTACAGGTCAGATGAGCTTACAGAACCATCACGTCTGGTCCTCAGGCCTGTGAATCTTTTTACAAGGTAAACACAGGGTTAGTATATAAATCCATCAACGATCCCTCTCATTCTTCTTTCTGCAACACAAATTTATACTCCAGTGTGCTGACATTTGGTCATGTGAAACAGGTGTGTGTATCACTTGGCTTTTAAGCACTGTGATGCTGCATGTGAGAAGATGGCATGTTTCCCGTTTGGTAGTGGAAAGTTGTGCCATATCTCTGCACCTCAGGCAACATAAAGCAAGCAACTGTAGTGGTTATGTATTATTCTGAACTGCTATATCCGATCAGTCAAAGTTCATCAGTACTTATCTAGCCAGGTGATTACAGATTTACTACAGATCTAGTCTGTCTACAGAATATGCAGGCAAAAAGTCACTCTGAGTGAAAAACCAATTCATGTGTTTCAGGAAAAATAGAATCAAAATCTTTTGTTATATATTCAGAAATCTTACCAACCAAACAGTGTCCTGAGTTTCAATTACATGATACATTCTTTCTTTTTTTGCTTTGTTTGAAAATAAACTTTATCCAGTGAAACAATGACACTATGCAGAACAATTAACCCAATCTAAATAAAATTCAGGAACCTGATTTAAAGATGGTTGAAAACTCATGTGTTGAGTTCTTTGGATCTGCACTAATTGATTTGTCAGCATTTAGTATAAGGTTTCCTGTAGAAGAAGTCCAGTATGGAACATGCAAAGAAAGAATGTAAGAAATTTCAGAGTTGGCCATTCAAATCTCTTTAGATCATGGCTAGGGGGATAGAGTAGACCAAGTAAAAAATAGCTGAATTCCCACAGAAATTTGCAGAATATCTTGCAAAGTGCTGTGTGTCTCTACAGAGGAGAAGAAAGAGGCAGCAGTGGTTAACCATATTTTAGCCATTCAAAGCAGGTGAAATCATGGAGATAAGCTTTTCCATGATGAGCTCAGCTATCACTACAGTGATGGAAAACTCATTTTTTTGGGGGGTAGACAGAGAGTGTGAAAAAATTTTAAGTGGGGTAATAGTCCCGTTACCAGATTTAGAAGTCAAGGTTACACATGCTCAGGCTTGAAGACTGAGTTATCAGAATTTACTTTTCTATGCAGATTTTTTTTATTTTCACTGAGGACAGGCATTTATTGTTATTATTATTTGACCGGGGAGATTATCTGCACTCTCAAACATCTGTCTCTAGTTGGACATTACTTTTGCCACTTCTTTTTCATTCAGAATCACGAGTGACTTGTGTTTTCCTGTGCTTAATGTGACAGATAACAAGGACAATGGAAAGCACTCTGTGACAGATGCAACCTTGTTGGCATCTGCAGGTGCAAACATATTTTCAGTTTAGCATGCTAAAGGGCATCAGTTCAGAGCCTTAGGTGGTTTGGAGCATATGCTGCTGCTGAAAAAAAAAAGAAATAAGAATATTTTGAAGACATTTATAGGGGCAAGTGTATGCAGCATTTAACTCTCAGAACACTGAGAAGAAATGTCTAGACTGAGGCAAACTAAGGTATACCTGTGATGGTAAAAATAAGCCTGTTAGAAGTCCTTTTGCAAGCAAAAGACTCTAGTGCGCTTGTACACTGCTACAGCACATAATGTTTTCTGTTGCAGCTTACACAGAAGACAATTGCCCTTAATATCACAGTGCTATTTCAACACTTCTTTATACACAGATCCTTATTATTAAGCATTTTTTCTTCATTAATAATTGATGCCTGTGTTTAGGGCTTCTATTTGAAAATATCTCTCAAATCTACTTTATTAGATTTTGAGTAAATGTTCCCCGAATCTCCTCAGCATTTTGTTAAAAATGAATGTCATATATCTTTTGATAAAACCTACAGAGTTAAGTGCCTAGTAAAATAGTACATGACTAAAATGACTTAATATTTTAACATTATGCTGAAGTATGAGTGTTCTCCCAGCAAAGGTATGAATCACTGGTTTTTCATTTCTTTAATTCTTTATTAATTGGTACTTAAGGCAATAAACCATAACATATAACTTTGGCTTCAGATAAGGTTTAATGAGTGCCTGACCTTTGCTTGGATGATTTTCTGTCAGGGAACCAATTCAGGATAACCCTTTGAAGCTTGAATTCCTGTATTGAGTACTACTGGCTTTTCACTGTCCTTGACTTAAATGGGCAGTAGCAAAAGCTGGCTTTTTATAAAAAGGCTTCTATAAGAAAGCTTTCTTTAAAATGATTAATTTATTGGAAATTTATTTTTTTTGTCTCTCTGTTTCATTAAGTATTCTGCAATAGAAGAGAAGTCTGATTATAGCTGGAACTGAGGACCTCCTCTCCTAACATAAGTGAGTTATATAGCCTACTAATCTGTCATAATCTGCATGATGGCCCTTCCACCTAAAAGTACATCATGCTTATGGATATACAATAAAAACCCTGGCAGCATAAGTTCTAATTCTTTTAGAGTCCCACAGAGTATAACTGGAGAAATCAAAAAGTTATTACTGAAATGAAATTGTATATTAGATAGGGGACCTAAATAGGCTTGATACCTTTCAAGTAATTCTAAAAACACTGCAGATATCCAACTAGTACAAGTTCAAATGTTTACTGAAGTCTCCTGAGAAAAGGTTTCCCCAGGGGGATCTCCAGTACTTTCTACTTCTGGCTGGATTTGAAATACTATGAGAGTATTCACTCATGCTTTAAATTGGGATTTATGTTTTCTGTTCCTCTCTGAATCCCAAGCTGCAGCTAGGTATGTGAAAATGTGAAAATGACCGAACTTATTCTGACTCTAAAAATCTTATATTAGTTTAGACGCTACTGAAAATTTAGGCAATGTATTCTCTCCCTTAAAATGTCTTATTTCTGGAGTTTCTGACTCCCGTGTCTCATGGTAGTCAGAACACTCAGCTCTAACATTTGTTCCAAAAAAAAAAATGAGGACCTGATTAAAAAAAAAAAAAGAAAAAGAAAGAAAACTAAAGCAGCCAAATGCAGAAGTAGACATGTTATTTGGCACTGAGTGTACATGAGGAAGACGAAATGTAATACTTGTCTTTCACAAGTATATAAGTTAAAGCCAAACATGTCTTATAAGAGTGTTCTACACACTGACCAGCATGGCCAGTGTGTACATTACATTCTCTATTGAAAAACTGTCTCTGTGTATATAAAATAAATAAGATTCACTAGAGCAGGGTTTGGAACTTGAGCCTTATCCTTTTGAGGCACTTTAATCCTCAACAACAAATGTTGAATGATTGAATGCAAAATATAGCAGATTCACTTCAAAATGCCTTTATATTATAACTGTTTTAAATATATTCAGGGGTCTAAACTAGTATTATTTGTTGCAAATAATTCCCATCTTCAGGCATTCACAAATAATTTAATGAATTGCATACTTCAGTAAAACACTCTGAAAAGAAAGAAGCTAGTCACAATAATATGCTTAAAAAAACATGTGGTTCAGTGCTTTGCTAAAAGTTGTGTCCCAGGCTCTGCTCCTATTATTTGCATGTGTTGATTCAAAAGATTTTAGAATTTTTACCTGCAAAATCTGCCAGTTTCCTTGTGGAGTCACTGTCTGTTCTGTATGAAGATTTGGACTCAGTCTTCACACTGAACATGCCATTTGCAAAGACAAGAATATGAGGGCTAGCAGGAACAACATAGAAAGGAAAAATAGATCATGCTGCTTACAGTTAACAACATAAACCTATGGAAACAAGCTGCCTTGCCATGGTTAAGGGACTCCACTCCAGTGAACAGAATTAATTAAGTTCAATTCAGGACTGCCCTTGGTCCACAGAGAGTCAAAGGTCAGTTGAAGAGTATAATTACTTGTGTTAAAAACAAAATGGCAATGAGAGTTAGCCCAGCATCACAATGTGTTTCAAAAGAACAACATACCTTTATTGTATTTTGAGTTTGATATGGGTGAATTACAAAGTGAGGGGGAAAAAACTCTATGTGAAACAGTACTTATCAGATATAAATGGAAACAGTCATTCAAATGCTTCATTCAAAGTAGTGAAGAAGGAGAAAAGGAAAAAAAGCTAGCCATTCTGATAATATATCCAACAGTAGGAACAAATGCCATAAATTACAATTTGCTTGAGATTGTTATGAGAATAAGAAACAACTGCTAACACTACTAATTTTCAACCTTATTAGAAAATATTAGTTTTTGTGTACAGTCATTCCCTTTGATCCAGAATGCATTAGGATTTTTTTCATTTTCACCTCCACTGTACTGCACCATTCACTGAAGTGTTACAGGTATTTTAACAGCCTAACTTTGACTACAGATTTTGCATCCCTCCAGGCCTTTTTCAAAGTTTGTGTAGCAACATATATTTTGTTGCTGTTTTCAAGATGATTGCCAAGTTTCTGTTTTTATTTTTCCCTCTACTCACAGTGATATTTGGAGTAATTTAATACAATTTGGGATTACGTTTTTACCTTAACCAAATTATATTTATGTTGTGAAAATCAGTTATTCTTCTTTCCTTTTATTGGAACCAGTCAATTAAACCAGGCACATGGTAAGGAAGGAGTTGAAGCTGTGGTACCTTGAATATTGTGTGCAGTTTTGGTCACTGCAGTACAAGAAAGATATTAACCCATCAGATCCTCCAAAGGAGGGCAACAAAGGTGGTGAAGAGCCTTGAGCGGAAGCTGTGTCAGGAGTGGCTGAGGTCACTTGGTCTGTTCAGCCTGGAGAAGTGGAGACTGAGGGGACACCTCATTGTGATTACAACTTCCTCATGAGGGGAAGAGGAGGGGCAAACACTGATCTCTTCTCTGGGGTGACAGGACCCGAGGGAATGGCCTGAAGTTGTGTCAGGGGAAGTTTAAGTTGGATATTAGAAAAAGGTTCTTCACCCAGAGGGTGGTTGGGCACTGGAACAGGCTCCCCAGGGAAGTGTTTACAGCACCAAGCCTGACAGAGTTCAAGAGGCATTTGGACAATGCTCTCAGACACATGGTGTGACTCTTGGGACTGTTCTGTGCAGGGCTAAGGGTTGAACCAGATGTTCCTTGTGTGTTCCATCCAACTTAGCATGTTCTGTGATTTCAACAACCTGTCCCTCTTTTTACCCCCATTCAGTTTTGGAAGGATACAACTAAAATGGGATTTTATCAGAGACTGGCATGACGTCATTGTTCCCTTTATTCCCGAACAGTATTTCAGAGTCACAAGCAGCTCTAAGAAACATTGTGTCTTCATGTGAACTTTTTTTTCTGGCTTGAAAAGATCTCACTTTTAGAGTACCAGAAACTGACAGCTGGATGCAAGGAAAGAGCAGAGGAGGCTGCACCTCCATTTTACAGGACTAGTAAAGCTGCAATATCCTACCATGCATTAAAAAAAAAAAAAAAGATGGTGAACTTCATCTCATTCACAAAGGAATAACGATAACGATCATTCTAGGAGCTGGATGGACATTCTCAAATTCACATTTCTAAGATACAGTTGAAAGTAATCATAAAAGATTNCCCATCAGATCCTCCAAAGGAGGGCAACAAAGGTGGTGAAGAGCCTTGAGCGGAAGCTGTGTCAGGAGTGGCTGAGGTCACTTGGTCTGTTCAGCCTGGAGAAGTGGAGACTGAGGGGACACCTCATTGTGATTACAACTTCCTCATGAGGGGAAGAGGAGGGGCAAACACTGATCTCTTCTCTGGGGTGACAGGACCCGAGGGAATGGCCTGAAGTTGTGTCAGGGGAAGTTTAAGTTGGATATTAGAAAAAGGTTCTTCACCCAGAGGGTGGTTGGGCACTGGAACAGGCTCCCCAGGGAAGTGTTTACAGCACCAAGCCTGACAGAGTTCAAGAGGCATTTGGACAATGCTCTCAGACACATGGTGTGACTCTTGGGACTGTTCTGTGCAGGGCTAAGGGTTGAACCAGATGTTCCTTGTGTGTTCCATCCAACTTAGCATGTTCTGTGATTTCAACAACCTGTCCCTCTTTTTACCCCCATTCAGTTTTGGAAGGATACAACTAAAATGGGATTTTATCAGAGACTGGCATGACGTCATTGTTCCCTTTATTCCCGAACAGTATTTCAGAGTCACAAGCAGCTCTAAGAAACATTGTGTCTTCATGTGAACTTTTTTTTCTGGCTTGAAAAGATCTCACTTTTAGAGTACCAGAAACTGACAGCTGGATGCAAGGAAAGAGCAGAGGAGGCTGCACCTCCATTTTACAGGACTAGTAAAGCTGCAATATCCTACCATGCATTAAAAAAAAAAAAAAAGATGGTGAACTTCATCTCATTCACAAAGGAATAACGATAACGATCATTCTAGGAGCTGGATGGACATTCTCAAATTCACATTTCTAAGATACAGTTGAAAGTAATCATAAAAGATTGTGCGGAATATGCAGAAGAAAGATTATTTTTAAGTGCTGTTGACTTAGTGTAAATAAAACATCCTGTAACGACTGAAATTCACCTGTTTCATTCAAGGTCAGGCCCTTATAAACTGAAATACTGTCGTATCAGCCTGTTACCACTCTAATGTAGATATTTGTGTGCAGAGCTGTGTCCTAACTTAGAATTCAAATTCAGGAAATTTTCTTTCAAATCAGTCTTACCTAAATTATCTCCTCTATTAATTTTATATCAATAATTCCCTAAATGGCCTTTGTTCTTTCCCTACTCTTTCATGAGATATGTTTCTGTTAGAGGTTGCTCAGTGTTGGAAAAGCTGACTTATAGTATAAAATGAGAAATGGATTCAAAGAACAAATCTGTATTAGGATTATATGCAAAACAGAATTCCAGTTTATTGAGATACACATATTAAAAGAAAATAATAGAACGTAAAAAGGTATGTTAAGATGTCATTTTGGGAGAAAAGAAAAAAGAAAAGAAA